>QLPI01003593.1:0-12261 GCA_003314275.1 Chroogomphus rutilus | reverse complement strand
CACCTCGTGAAGAGTCAATGTTTTGTGTCGGCGTGCAGCATCACCATGATTAAAAGCTGCCATGATCCACTCCTCTAGTCGACTTGCGATGAAGAACTTGAGGGGCAAGTCCGTATCAACGTTGAGGATGGTTTTGATCAAGGATACTATCCATTGCACGGAGGTGGAACACTCATCGATCCCATCGATCACAATAATGTAACCTCTGTCCATTTGGTTTTCAAGGGCGTGCTTCACGGGGTTGACGATCAGGTAGTTGAACTGGTCATGTACAGAGTTGAGATTGGCCACATCCGGTTTTTTCGCAAGAACTTCGCATATCGCTGATCGAATATTAGAGTTAGATCTAGCCAGCATGGTAGCGATCGTAGGGATAATGCGGGATGCCTCGCTCAACGCAGAGCGAGAGCAGAAGAAGCTCGCTCCAAGCTTCTCCTGAATGTTGAGACGCTGGCACAGGGTGTGAGCAATGGTTGTTTTGCCTGTTCCTAGGAACCCAGTGAGCCAGTAGACCGGTGGAGCGGAAGGATCGTGTGCCCAAGCCTCGATATCGGACAAGATCTGCACACGGGTGTCCCCCATGCACCCGTGGGGTTCGTCGCCTTCGGCACCATAGCGGGTGTCATAAGAGGCTCGCTCTGCGGGTTTGAGCAGCGCCAAAGGATCGTGCGGAAGGTCTAACAGATGTGAAGATGGGGATAAAGGCTGAAAGGGATCACCACACCTACCGTTGATAATTGTTGTTTTGTTGACAATTGGTATATTCACATCTCCATTTGCATCTGTAACAGAACCCTTGTGTTCAGCTCTGCGAGGTCTGGCTTATCGCTCAACAAGGACGCTTACGGATGTCGACCTGCCTCCAGTCAAGGTTTATACCCCTGGATGAAGACGAAGATTGAGGATTGGAATGAGATGTTGGTAACATAACTCTGCTTGGTAGCTGCCTGAGGTGTTGGTGGGAAGAACAATGCGACGACCCCACGTGTGCTGGTCAGGTCCGCAGGCGGAGGCGATGCCGGCGTCAGAACGTCAGGAGACTAGCGAATGGGGAAAATCGTATTTGTGCGCACGTAAACATCACATTATTTCTGCTCTTTAGCAGCCAGTTTGGCTTCCGTTCTTAGGGCAACCCAATCAATTTTCAGAACTTTATCAATATATTGCGGTTCAATTGCATCTGGTGCACACACACAAGTTCATAAAATAATATCTTGTTCTAAGCAGCAAGAAGTGTTCCGTTTCCGATGCATTTATGAAGCGTCCTCATAGGACAAGACGATGCGTTACTGTGTGATCACCGTAGTAATAGTTGTTCATGTGACATGAGAGTACGACAAAACACAAATATTCTTAACTCAATCAGTAAGATCGTTTAAACAGCTCTGTAATACCATGAATACAGTGAGAGCCTGCAGCAAGAAATTCCATTAGTCTGTCTTAGCTTCATTTCTTCATTGAGGCTCTGGGAAAAATGATTAGTAATATGGGCATGAAATTGCACAAAGCAAGGGTTGCCTGGGCCACCAGAAGGGACCACTGGTCAATCTGGACGTGTCTGGCTAAGGAACCCGAGCTCATCGGCTGATTATGATATTGAAAAGGATCCTGTCATCTGTGGTGGTGGTTGTGGTGGTTGTGATGGTTGTGATGGTTGTGGTGGTGGAAAATGGACAAGTCAATGGAAAGTTGTTGATGGAAGCTTGAGAAAGGATCTTTCATGATTCAGAGGAAGAGACCAACAACATGGCGGTTAGGAATGAGGCTATCTTATGCAAGGTGCGTACCTTTACCCCTCTAGCTGCACGTCCCAGTATGTCTAATGAAAACTGGTGAGGATACACAGGGAAGGAACTTGTCGCAGTCGATATCGAGGGTCGCAGGGTTTCAAATGTTTCAGGGCGACCTTTTCCAGCCTAACCTGTCACTATGGGAAATAAGAGGTGTAAAATTGCATGGCCGACCCGACATCAGCGTAGGGTGGGTGGGCCTTGCTTAGATCATCGGCAGTAATCTGTTACCGACTAAAGTCCACGTCTGAAAAAGCGATTACCAACCAGCCAATTTTTGTGACAGCTTTCTCGGTGGCTTCCAATCGATCTGGAATCCGTACCGCACCTGGGGATCAATACATGTGTAATCCCCTGCGAATGAATACTGAATGATCATGTTCATTTTCTCCATCACCTTCCATCACGCGGAGGTATCCGGGGCGGACTCGGATTCTAGAAGACTGGAGGAAATGGCAGTTGCGTTCAGGACGGGAATGGTCAAAATTGTTTCTATACTCAGATGGCTATAGATCTAATCACATAATCAGGATAAAATCTAGAACCGGGAACAAAATGCTTACATCCCAACAAGTCGCTCGAACTCTATGAGCATAACGGCTATGATACATTCGGTAAGGATACATCCACACCTATGGCGGAAATAGTGCCCGGCATCTCGCTTACAGGTTTCTAGACTGCGCTGCAAGCGTGTATTATATTGGAAGCGATATATCGACGCGCTGATATCAAATTAGAATCGGATACGCTTGGGGCTGGCATATTTAAAGGTTAGCATTAAGTTATCTAGGGCCGCCCGAGTTCTGGTGTCCCCATCCCGCACCCCTTATATATGACATTATTCTTAGTTATTCCATCCACCAATTGACTGTCGTCGAGCTCACCATCCGTCCCACGCTTCATTGACAACTGCTCTTCCTCTCTGGCAGAGATTCAGTACATCTATCCCATCACTACATACCCGGGAAAATGTGGAGAACGAGTTGAGCTCACCTTTTCGCAAGTCGTGAAGACGAGCGATATGGGAATCGATGGCAGCCAACAAGCCAGAGTACCCCTTGGCCTCGTGTTGTCTCATATTCAGGTCTTCCAGTCGGTGTGTGAGCTGTGATCGTGTCATTTCTCATGCTTTCTATTTCAAATCGTCAGGGACTTTCGCCTTGAGTTCATCGGACACCTAGAAAAATAAAGGGATCGGGGCTGGACCAATAACATCCACCGTAACTCCTCTCACCTATTTCATATATTTGATATTATGACTCTTTAACAGGCTCATATACCCACCTCGACCGCCGAGCCCAGGCATTTCCATGCCTCGAGTCTATCACGATAACATTGTGGGAATCGTTCGCTATACAGTTCACCTGGTAACTTGCCCAAGTATTTCACCGAATGTGTTCCTCCTTCTTAGGATCTTCTTTCCCATCCTTGTGTGCAGAGATATCAGTCCATCCAGATAGTTTAAACACAAAGTCTTTTATTTTGGACATGTCCTTACGCACAGCGTCGAGACCGACTCGTTGCACTTTTTAGCTTGAAAAAATATTCAGAGTCGGATCGACAGTAGCGAATATGAGATCTTAGCTGTGAAAGATTCACCCGTGGTGTTCTAATGTTTACTAGAGGATTTTCATTGTCTCCGGCTTATATATGTCAAAATCAAATACTTTTGCGTAGCCTGGTGGTGGACAAGATCGATCAACTCTGAAGGGCACAAATCATCAACCATGGTCAGAATCACCAATGTAGTGTGAAAAAAGCATCACCTTGTAGTGAATATGGATACAAAACTTCATCGTGGTCATATCCGGGGCGCAAATCATGAAAGGTGGCGGAATGAGGTCTGATCATGTCGTTGTCAATGGTGGGTGTCGGCTGCACCAATAACTGTCTTTTGGAATGCATATCTGAATTTGAAACCAAATGGCTTGCGGAAAGTCGAAACAACAAAGTACACAATTTTTCAGCTATAAATTCTTTTAAAATAAATAAAACTCACCAGCTGAAGTCTTCTCCAAATACTTGAACACAATGGTTCCCCCAGGAATTCTAAACGCAGTATATTACTAGTAGCTCGCAACCTCTCGTGAGTGCGCACACATGGTAACCTGGGCGATCAGTCAAACGAGTAATTTCGAAGTTCGGATGAACCACGACATCATCCTCCCACCGTGTTTGATCATATCATCCTCTATGTGTGTTGTAAACATTAGCTGGTTGATGATTGTATCGCTGGTAGGGGGATAAGATTTTCGAAGCAATTTTACACCGAGCATTTATTGCACCGATGGAGCTCAACATATTCTCTCCGGCTGCCGAGGAGCTATAAGCGTTGTTAACCGCATAGAAGGGTAAAACAATCGAAAAAGAAACACCTGGAAATACGATCAATAATCTTATTCTTTCCAACCCCTTAGATCGGGCATTAGACATCCACGTTCATCTGACTCAAGGTAACTACACAAACCTGATTACCCAGCAGAAACAAGTACTCTTTCAATACTTCGTAATATACAGCAACGTCCTGTATGAGGCCCATTTGAAGACTATTATCGTAAAAGTAGTCCACGTGAGGCACATGGGACTCCACCCTTTCCTGATCCTGAACAGGATCAAACTTTGGGATGAGGATCGACTTGGTCATGCCGTATGGAACGCTGGCTTCCAGGGAAAATAATATTCCTTTATCAGTGGCAGACATTGTTATACTGAAGAGTAAAAGGTTCGAAGCCAATAGAACTGAATACTCATTAAATGGATACGCACCAGCAGCGTTCTCTTCACAATCCGACATTCTGAAAACAACTCGTCAAGCCTAATCTTCTCCATCCCAGGAAGAAGCTCAATCATGAGCGATCTCCCAAGAATACCATACTGATCTTCGTCCCAAGCAAATGCAGCAATCCAGCGGGAGATCCGAACAATGGACCGTGTGTCCAGCTTTCGGTGCTTCTGCACAGTGTCAGAAGTCATGGTGCGTCGGTCCTTTTCCGCAAATGTCAGGCGGGTCTAAATGTGCATTTTAGCCATGCCCGGGATTTAGGGTATACCTCTTGCTTGGACACCGGAGCCACGATTCTCTTCTCCTCTCAGAGCTCAATCTCCATATCCTGGAGAAATATGGAAATGTACCCCACTATCGGTCCAATAACATCAAGGCTGGATAAGTGCACAAGTCGTCCTTCCCAAGCACTCTGGATCAAGAGGCTAGAAAAACGCAACATGTGCAATGAAGCATCAATGACAATTAGAAAGATACCTTGGTTCCCAGCTTGTGGGTCTGCAGTCCTTCCTAGTTTCTTGTACAAATGAATGTCTCCACTTGGTAGGGCCTCTGCGAACGCTTTGACAAGGAGCCAGGTAGAACATGTTGCGGTGGACGGAAGAAGGGGGAGTGTGTATGAAATATCCTGTGAAGTGTGCAGCAGGGTAGACCATTGATTTTGAAGACATATGATGAGCTTGTTCGAGAATTTCATTTGCGATGAGCTTATCTCACGCCCTGAGGTGCCAAACTGGATTCTATCCACTGGTGAGGTTGAATATGATTTTTTAGTATATGCACTTGAAGGAAGCCAGTCAGTGGAAGCCAGCGAAATCTTGGCAGATGTGCGCAGATAGGAAATACCAGGTTGCAGGGGATAGAGTACGTCAGATGCATCGAATCCTGGATTCAGTGGCAGTGGTCAGTGAAGCAGATAGATCAAATTAAATAAGCAGCTGGTATTTACTTGGTGCTTAGACGGACGGTGTCTAGACCAAATTGGGGATCATTACCAAATACTAGGGGCGTCGGTACTGCGGACCACAAGGCCTAACCAAGCTGCCGGATTGTGCCAATGGGAATGAATGAGAGCCTAAAGTGTGTGGAAGTTGTCCCTGATGCCTGATTCCCGGTACAGGGAGTGCGACAAAGCCTTCGCTTGTTACTAAAAAGGGGTATAGTTTCACACCACGACCTTTTGGGCAAAATATAGATCGAAGGAATGCAGATCCTAGAGATATTTTATTGACTCACTTAAACGACGGTATCCTTGCTGTCTTATATACTTTTCAAAAATCTAATTACTAATAGCTGTGTTACCAGATCCTTCACGTTGTTTACAAACTTTCGCCGCTATGCACATGACCACCTACTATAGGCGTCTGTGCTGCGAACCACGAGGCCCAACCAAGTTGCTGGATTGTGCCTATGGGAATGATTGTCTAAACTGGGTGACAGTGCCCTTAATGCAGATTCCAGGTGCAGGGAGTGCATCAAAGCGTTCGCGTGTTACTAAAAAAAGGGTATAGTTTCACACCATGAACCTTTGAGCAAAGTGTCGATCGAAGGAATTGAGAGTGCTAGAATGACCGTATTGACTGAGTTAAGCCACGATCTCGATAAGCAGGCTGTCAGCTACATACTCAGTTTTGATTGGAAAGAAGAAGACCAAGTCCTTGAGCTCTGTGTCCCGATATTGGTAATTTGGTCAAAATGTCTAGATTTCAAAACTATGGTCAGTTCCCATTCATGCTTGACAGGGAAATCATTGTGCGAGGTTTTATCGGTAAGAGTAGTAATTGATATGATAGCAATTCAAGTTTGAATGAGATAGTAATCAGAATGTAGTGAGAGAATAAGTGAGTCGGATTTTGACTGACTACTACGAGGTATTACATTGAATATTTATACATCTGCAAAATGTCTGAGTCGGCCGGAACATACAAAAGAGGTCAGTAACATGTGAGCGGAATTAATGAGAAAGTGGGTCATATGATGATGGAAAGGGGGCGTGATAAAGGTCTCGTGAGTGGATTGTATACAAGTATGCTAGGAGAATTGAATATATTTTATTAGTTACAAAAAGAAATGAATTGAACAAATTGACAGTTTCTCCCCTGGTGCATATGGTTTGAGGTATCCCTACGAGCGGCGTTTGATATAATCGTATTACAATTGTCGGGTGGACGGATGAGACAGGAGGTCTGTCTTTATGGAACGACGGGTCCGGAACGGGTCTTCTGGGATTCGGTGAGTTAAGACCGTGTCACGACACGAGGTACTTGTTTTATTTTTATTTCAAATTATGTATGCTTACAAGTGAAGTTGAGAGTAGGTTGCAGAATTAAGATCTACAATAACCACAAGGCCTGAATCATATCCAAAGCATGCTTTGGAGGCAGAGAATGCATGTGTATAGAAGTTGCGAAATTCTGACGGAAAAGAGCAAGGCTCAACTGAAGGGTCAGCAAGGACCCAGTCCTTATCCCAAGATGGAGAGACCTGATGCTCCCCTGAAGCCACGAGTTGAAACTTGCCTGGGAAGATATGCGTGACTCGGCTTGCGTCTGGCAATGCGATGGAAGCAAATCTTGTAAATGAATCTAATTGTTCACCGGTGATGATGTCCCAGATACGAACTGTGAGGTCGTTAGAGCCAGAGATGACTCGTGTTCCATCAGGTGAGATTGAAACGGATGTCACCCATTTGGAATGTCCCCTCAGTACATGCTGTGCTATCCCGGTAATGGCGCTCCATATCCGGACCGAATTGTCGAGCGAGCCAGACACAACATGTGCGCCATCGGCAGAGACACACCACACGGCATCTGAATGTCCCTCGAGTATGTGCTCGATCTTCCCTGTCGTGGCATTCCAAATCCGGACGGACTTGTCGAAAGAACCAGAGACCACACGGTTGCCATCACGTGAAAATGCAACACACTTCACCTGATCTAAATGACCGATCATTTCCCGCTTTAACTTTCCGGTTGCTACATTCCAGAGACGCACTGATTTGTCAGCCGAAGAAGACGCAATTTGTTTTCCATCAGGCGAGAAGGACACGCTGATCACCCATTGAGAATGTCTCCCCCGTGTTGGCATTCCATATCCGGATCGAGCCATCCATTGACCCAGACACAACCCGCGTTCCGTCGAGCGAGAATGCCACTTGGAACACCCAAGCTGAATGTCCTGTCAGCTCACGGTCTCTCTTCCCCCGAATCATATGCCAAACATGAGCTAAGCTTGACATCCTGCGTTTCCTGTGACTTGACAGCGTGCCTGATTGAGTCTCCGATTCTCTGGCAGTCAGATTCCAAATCCGGACCGAGCTGTCCCAAGCGCCAGAGACGATGCGCGTCCCGTCAGGGGAGAATGCAACAGACCACACAACACCTGCATGTCCCTTCAGCACATGCTCTCTCTCTCCCATCATCGGATGCCAGATCTCGATCGAGAAGTCCATCAAGCCAGCCGCAATTCGGGTCCCTTCAGGCGAGAAGGAAACGGACAGCACCGGACTTGGAAGATCTAGTGTACGCTCTGCCTCTCCGCTAGTAGATTTCCAGATGCGGACGGACCAGTCATATGATCCGGATGCTACACGTAGTCCGTCAGGCGAGAAAGCGACGGAATTCACCCAAATTGAATGCCCTACAAGGACGTGCTCCATATGTCCGTTCGTTGCATCCCAGATACGCACTGTCATATCTTCTGACCCAGATGCGACACTTTTACCATCAGGTGAGAAAGCGACAGATCGCACCGAATCAGAATGCCCCTCTAGCTCCAGTTCTGTCTCCTGGGAACGCACACTCCAGATTTTGACAGACTTCCTCGAGCCAGACACAAGACGCATCCCATCAGGGGAGAAATCCACAGACAGAACCTCATCCGAATGACCCTCGTATATGCCCGTCGTCTCTCCCGCTTTTGTGTCCCAGATACGTACCAATTCATCTGAAGAAGCAGAAACGGCCTGTGTGCCATCAGGGGAGAACGCAACGCACCACACCGTATCCAAATGCCCCTCCAGAATGCGCTCCATCTCGCCAGTATCCGTATTCCAGATACGGACCGACCTGTCATCTGACCCAGACAGAACTCGGCTGCCGTCGCTAGAGAACATCACAGACCGTACAGGTCCACGGTGTCGCATGACATGCTCTGATGTCTGCTCCCATGCATCCGTAAGGCCCACTAGGACTGTTGCTCCAGGTACGTTACAGAACGATGTTGCATATTTCTGCCGTAGTAGGGACCGTTTAGGAATCCAGGTAAAGGCTGAGCGATACGTGTTGAGGCAGTGACGGCTGATGGCCTCAGATCCCATCTGGAGGCATCGACGAGCGTCACCGAACAGCAACGCGTACATGTTGTAGTTCATCGGGTATTTCTTTCCAAGTGGTCAGTTGGGACTCTTCTCCACATGGTGCACTCACCAATGTGGCTTCCTTGGCATTGCCAAGAGACTGGACACCAGATTCCAGCTCGCCAATTGCACTCAGGCACTCAAACCAGTGCAATAGATGCTGATCGGCGAATTCAGAAAGACAGTTGAGGATTGGCAAAGGTGCTCTAGGAGATGCTTCAAGAAGATGAAATGCCCAATGCAAGCACGAATATCGGAGGGCGGTCGAAATCATGCCCAAATCTTTGATGTCATGGGGGAGTGTTCTGATTCCATCCTCAGGCAAAGTACAAATGTTACGCTGAAGAGTGTTGTTCAAGTGTTGAAGGCACTGGATGGTGAGCATTTCGTGACCTCTTGTAGAATCTACGCCGTGTGTTTCGCAACGCTCTGGATCAACGATAAACTCACGGAACGAAGCGTGAGAAATGTTGACGTGATCATGGTCGGTAGACAGAAGATGAATAACAGAGCTAAATGGAGATAGAGCATGTCTAGCCTCCTTGTTATCCAACAAGGAGGCAATACCAGTCACAGAGAGTGGGTGTTGGAGAAGGACCACAGCGGCAAGTACGTCGTGTCTGGCCGACTTCTCCCCTTTGGTGAGATCATCATGAAATGCCTCTTTCATAATCAAATTGTAGAAACCGTCGAGGGACGGGAGACGCAGTGCCGAACGTGTCAACTGGGTTAGCCGCTGCATAGCATTTGCACCTCTCTGGCCGATATATCGCACGGCAGTTGCAGCAAATATGAATAATCCATTTGACTTTTGAAGAAGATTCTCGATCTCGAGTTCAGTCGGCCAAGGACAGCCAGGCTGAGAATATCCGCAAGATATCGCGATCTCAGACAATGACGATCTAAGATAAGTCTGAATATCTTGTTGTACATCATCTTTGACCACCTCGTGAAGAGTGAATTTCCTGGGTCGGCGTGCAGCATCACCACGATTAAAAGCAGCCACGATCCAGTCCTCCGGTCGACTTGTGATGAAGAACTTGAGGGGAATGTCCGTATCAACATTGAGGATGGTCTTTATCAAGGATACTATCCATTGCGCGGATGTGGAACAGTCATCGATCCCATCGATGACAATAATGTACCCTTTTTCCATTTGGTTTTCATGGGCGTGCTTCACGGTGTTTATGGTCAGGTAGTTGAACTGGTCATGTACAGAGTTGAGATTGGCCACTTCCGGTTTGTTCGCAAGAACCTCGGATATCGCTGATCGATTGTTAGGGTTAGATCGAGCAAGCATGCTCGCGATCGTAGGGATAATGCGGGATGCCTCGTTCAACGCTGAGCGAGAGCAGAAGAAGCTCGCTCCAAGCTTCTCCTGCATGTTGAGACGCTGGCACAGGGTGTGAGCAATGGTTGTTTTGCCTGTTCCTAGGAACCCAGTGAGCCAGTAGACCTGTGGAGCGGCAGGATCGTGTGCCCAAGCCTCGATATCGGCCAAGATCTGCACACGGGTGTCATCCATGCACCCATGGGGTTCGTCGCCTTCGGCCCCATAGCGGGTGTCATAAGAGGCGCGCTCTGCGGGTTTGATCAGTGCCAAAGGATCTATCGGAGGGTCTAAATAGATGTGAGGCCGAATGTGAAAGCTGAACATGATCCCCACACGTACTGATGATGATGGGTATGTTCACGCCTCCATTCGCACCTGCAACGGGATACGTGTGCTCAGCTCTGCGAAGTCTGGCTTATGGCTCAACAAGCATGCTTACGGATGTTGACCTGTCTCCAGTCAAGGGTTACGCCTCCAGACGAAGACGTGGACTGAGGATCCAAATGAGACGCTGGTAACATAATTCTGCTTGGTAGATGCCTCAGGTGTTGGTGGGAAGAAACAATGCCTCGAAACCAACATTTGTGTGCCTGTCAGGTCCGCAGGCGGAGGCGATGCCGGCGTCAGAACGTCAAGAGACTAGCGAATGGGACAAATCGTATTTGTGCCCATGAGAACATTCAACACATTCTTTTTGCTCTTTAGCAGGCAGTTTGGCTTCCGTTCTTAGGGAAACCCAATCAATTTGCAGAAACTAGTTAGTAGAGCACATGTCGATCAAGTTTTTTTTCGAGTTCGAACGTAGCTTGGGAGGGCCTTGCTTAGCTCATCGGCAGTAATCTTTTGCCGGCTAAAGTCCACGTCTGAAATAGCGATTACCAGCCACCCAATTTCTGTGACAGCTTTCTCGATGGCTTCCAATCTATCTGGAATCCGGACCGCGCCTGGGGATCAATACATGTGTAATCCCCTGTCAATGAATACTGAGCGATCATGCTCGTTTTCTCGATCACCTTCCATCTCGCGGAGGTATCCGGGGCGGACTCGGGTTCTAGATGTTGGAACCAGGTAGGCATGCGTATTATTTATCCTGTGTATTGAGCCCCCCGTGCAGCGGCCACAAGTCATGAACGCGTTACAATCACACGCATCAGCACATGTGACAAACGCGTCAGTCACCTATCATGCGTCATTAATGGGAACCACACGCGCCTCTAGGAGGGGCGTGCGCAGGCATACGCAGCGTTGAGTAAACGCTACACTTACCATATAACTAGAGTGTTTAGAGTAGCATAAACTTTACTTCCTAAATTGCAATAAACTTTTACAACAAGTTGAAAACAGAAAGCCTATGTATTGGTATGCTGCGTGTTGACACGATTCAGACCATTGGTCTGCTTCGTTTTGCCCCAATTTTTTCCAATCCTTGGGGTTCTCCCCAAACGGGTTCTGCTGCACGCATTTCTCTGTGCGTGCCTTCCTTTCGTTTGATTTTTTGTTCTGACCATGTTGCTCATCAGGCATTACTAGCTCAGCTGGTATATGTATCGGTATGCTGCATGTTGACACGATTCAGACCATTCTTGGTCTACTTCGTTTTGCCCCAATTTTTTTCTAACTCTTCGGGGTTTCCCTTGTTCTCCTGCGCGCATTCCTCTGTGCGTGTCTTTCTTTCTTTTGATTTTTTGTTCTGACCATGTTCCACATCCGGCGGTACTAGCTCTGCTGGTATATGTATTGGTCTGCTGTGTTTTGCCCCAATTGTTTCCATGCTTCCTTTTGTTCTGTTTTCTGTGCATTCCCGTGAGTTTCCTTTGTTTTTATTCTATATTCTGACATGTTCATTAGGCTGCACTAGCCATACACCCTTGTAAATAAATTGTATCTGGTTACAGAAGGGGAAGCTGGCACCGACTGAAGGTTTCGGACTCCGTCTTGTTCGACAAGCGCACACTTGCAGATGAGAAGTTAGTGAAACCATGCATTTGGATTCCTACAC
>QLPI01003590.1:0-13580 GCA_003314275.1 Chroogomphus rutilus | reverse complement strand
ATAGCTGCCTATAGATAATGCATCAGTCCATTTCATGTAGCCAGCATCTGTGAATATCTCTATAGGCCATATGCGCATGCTTATGACATGCACATGTGCAGTGCATTCATGTTGTATATCATGTGCGTGTACAGTGTGTTCATGTCATATGTCACATGCATATACAGCACATTCATGTCATATGTCACATGCATGTATGGCATGTGTGACATGTTTATGTTGGTACATGCGGGTGTGGCATGCACCCAACATCTGTCTACCCATGGGGAAAAACCCATGGGTTGATGGGTTCGGGTTCCTCATGGGTTGGGTGTGGGTCACCCACATTTGACCTGTAGGTGACCCATGCCATTCCCTAGTAATGTCCTGATCCTGTGTCCCCTTAAGTTAACAGACCATATGTTGAACTACTGTCCAGTGTTCTGGTCCATAGACATAGTCAATTGGCTGAGATATTGTAAGGGCAACTCACGCTGGTACTGATTCCTGGGCAACTGCTGGGAGCTAGAACCAGCAGGACACCACCCAGCCCTGGCCTTCTCCCTAGGCCTGACTCAGGGACTCGAACCCTAAAGCCTACCCACAGACCCAGTCAGACACTGGTAAGGGGATCCAGAAGTGAATATATATTAAAGAAGACTAAGTACAATATTAGTGCATACCTGGTAAGGGGATCCAGAAGAGAATGAGGTGAGGATCCCTTACCTAAGCAGCAAAGCTATATAGCTAGTGACTGTGACATGAGTAAGTCATGTCACAGTCAGTGAAAACAGAAGAATTAACTAAAGAATCCATAAGAGAAGGAGGATATCAATAAGGATATACAGGGAAAAGGAATAAATATTAGTGGACAAGGGGCTGTCCCCTGACAGATATTGGATTACCAATGATATATTGGATTGAGTGCCAAGTGCTGCATACATTAATGATCCAATTGCCTTTGCATAAGGTACTTCCATTGAGCTTTTTGACCATTCTGGTATCATTAATTCAGTATTTTTGCTAAGCAGCATTAATATTGGTTGGTGTCTTGCATGTGGAAACAGATGAGTAACATGTCAATATAATAGCTTTGAGAGATCTTGTTATAACCAATGCCCTTAGTTGACCTACAGCCACCAATAAACCAGTGGGCTTGAATCTGCTTCCTGCATGATGATCTATCACACTCAATCTGGTAAAGTTTGGATGACAAGTTCTTTCCATCCCTCTATGAACCCGGGCTCCCATGACCCTATGATCCCACATCCATACATCCCTGAGGTTCCTTACATATTATCCCCTTGTTCTGTCCATTCCTTGTGCTTTAGTCCCCTTGTACCTGTCTGTCCTTTTTCTTTGCTCAGTACATTCTTTAGAAAATACAAGGGGCTTCCATATATATATAAAACTCCAGTCTACTGGACTGTTTACTAGTTCAAATATCAACTTACTCTTTCACCCATACTTACATTCTCTGTAAATCCAAAATAAGAGACAGATGATCTAAGGCGGGTACAACACATAAGTGGAAGCCAAGTCCCTACAACTGTGAACCCTCAGCATTGACAACCACATAGTCAACATTATGAGTCTAACCCTTCACCCTCAATACCCCATTGATCCACCCTTCCATCATCCATTCATCCATCACTTAACAATCCACCCACCCATCACTTTATCATCTATCTAACCACCCACAGATGGACTGTGTCCTTTGCAGATATTCATGGTCAAGTATAATTTAAGGGCTTGAACCTCAGACTTGATAGATCTTGAGTGTTCCTCCCTTCCTAGTCCTGTCTATCCTTATTCCCAATAATTTCTTCATTTCTTTGAAGTCTGTCATGTTGAATTCCTCATTCAATTCATTTTTGATAAGTTCCATCCCTTTCTGGCTGTTCAAAAATAGCCCAAGATTGTCCACTAATTAGAACTTACTTCTATAATAGATCCATTGATCCGTGTGTAGATGCATTCATCAGCTGAGCTTTGAATGAAATTAAAACCTAATAATGCTGATTAGAAGTTCTGGTACTAAGCCTATCCAGCGTGTTTGGGTCTAAATAGTATAGTACCCTTTTTAATTTTAATACATGGCCAGATCCATCATCAAAGCCTTCAGGTTGTCAAATATATATTTCCTCTTGTGAGGATGAGTTGAAATAAGTGTCAGGAACCGGACGCCGGCAAGCCCGACTATTCATTTCAGCCCACTCAGCCCAACTCCACTCTCGCTCGCTATTCAACATAACACCCTCAGCCCATGGACTATATGCACCTTGTGTATCCATCTTGGCATCACATGCTCCTGTCAATTCACTCCACTCATTTACATCACATTCCATATGCTCGCTATTCCATTCCATCTTCATTTACATTTAATATCCTTTCATTTATGTTCCATTCCATTTTCATTCATTCGCAATTCCGCTCAGTTTCTTATGTCCGATCTGCTATTACATTCCTTAGGGTAACTCTGTTGGGAATAGAAGTGACACGTCACTCCACAATGTCACAGAGGAGATCATTATTTGGGACATATTATTTCTGTTCTCGCTTTTCACGATCCTCGGCTTTCTCATTGTATTATAGGAATCTATTCAACTCCTAGTAGATTAGAAAGTAGTATTAAAGATCTTGTACTCATAGTTCAGTCTTCAGTCAGAAAATCAACCTTGATTTCGACTAAGGTTCCTCTGTTCATTTCTGTCTGTCTCACCTTTACAAAATTGGGGACCATGTGGTCTAGTAGGCGCAATGCATAACGTTGAAGCCAAGCCCCATCCAGAACCTCACCATTGCCTCGCCTTTGGGAGATTATTAATATTACAATTACGTCCTTTTTCTATATCGTAACAGTATTTTCTGACTACCACACTTGATCACACTTCATCTTCACATATCACGACCATCAGGAATACCCAATCTACTACTCGTAGTTTACCTTGATGAGATTATGAGTAAATTGCAGTAGGTTTGAAGAATTTATAGGCAATCTAAGTATTTTATCTCCTCAGTGTAGTCAACCACTGAGGAGGGAAATATACGCAGGTCATGTTTCACCTGCATATACCCTGTAACCGGCCCTTGACCCTATCGAAGGTTTGAGCCAAGTTACCGGTCCCTATCCAGGGAGCCGGCCACGTGCGTCGCGTCATGTGTGGACAAGCGCCTGTAAGTAGCATACATAGAAAAGAACGAATAACTCCCTCAATATTGAGGGTAAAAATACAAATAAATGAGAGGAAAATTCAGAATTCAAAAGCGCACAGAGTGATACTAAAATCGATATATAAATATGTTGTTTGGAGTGGTAAACTAGGTTTTTCTGGGGTTTCCCGCACTAGAATATCGGAGAGTCGACACTACAAATAGAGTAATGATTTCCTTGATTTACTGTGATTTTATCTAGATTTATTGATAGAGAAACTTTTGTGCTATTGATGATCTACCCTAGGCTAAGTCCCGGGTTTCACCTCCACTTAGGCGCCGTTCCGGGGAACCGGTCTGGGCGCCAAAGCGCTGGTTGAGCAAGTTGTGGTTCTCCCACAAGAGAAACTTAATGTTTAGATGTATAATATAATAGCATATGATGTGGGGAACCCAGCTGCAACCTGGCTTGACTGTACGATGAGTAACTGTGGTTCTACTCCTAAATAGGAAAGTACGCTCGGCGCTTAACCTTCCGGTTCAGCGCGAGGCAAAGATATTCGAGTGTAGCCTAAAGGCTAGTGTGATGGGGAAAATATTTCTTGTATCCGTTATTAACTACTTGTAACTACAGTTTGTTTTATACAAATGTATCCCGTGATGTAACTATGATCTGTAGTTAGTGAAAACTGTGGAGCATATGCAGGGCCGGCCCATTGTGGGCTGCCCCGATGGGATCTTCATAGAGATATGACACCTGTCAGTGGTGCCAATTGAATATAAGTGCTTCTCCCTTTGTTCCCTTCTTGTGCGCAACAAATATCTCCTTCCTGAGCCATGTCCCATGTCCTCCCCTCCTGTCTTTCTGTCAGCTGTCCTCGGTGGCAGCATATATGCGCCCCGGATTCACTATCTCTTGTTCCTCTGCATGTGAGTGCATTCCCCTATATCCCCTGTATGTCCTCTTATTCGTTTCCCTGCTTCCCCTTCTGTATCTCATTCAATAACTGCTCTTCCGGACCATGGGGCTAGCTAGGTATGAGGCCAGGTACGTAGAATTACACAAAATATTTCCCTAAAATCCTGTAAATATTAATATAGGTTCCTTGTGATGTATAGAACCTCGGTGCAGAGTTGCACATTGATCTGGGAGTGATTGGGGGAGATATTACAGCTTTAGTGTAGGAAATGTGTACAATGCCACTCAATAATATTTCGTCACAACAAAATACAATATATTGAGATTGGTCTCTCAGGGGTGAGATGCAAGTTTGCACCCAACACGCCCCCTCAAGCTCAATATATGCCGAACCTTTCGGTGAGAATCTTCACTCTGGGTCCTGCTAAACCCTTTGTGAGGATGTCAGCGAGCATTTGATCGGTTGGGAGGTATTCGATTGTAATCTTCTTCCCCTCAATCGTATCTCAGATGAAATAGAGTCTTATGTCGAAGTGTTTGGTCCTCGAGTGTTGCTGATTACCATAAGCTATAGTAATAGCTGATTGGTTGTCAGCATATATTTTTATAGGATTTTTGATCGGTTGAAAAACTTCGGTTATAAAATTCTTGAGCCAGATGGCTTCTTTTGTGACATGAGTCATTGCAATGAACTCTGCTTCGGTGGATGAGAGTGCCACGATCGTTTGCTTCTGGCAGCTCCATGAGATGCTCCCTGAGTTGATTTGAAATATGTAGGCCGATATAGAATGCCTATGATCTTGTGAGGCCCAGTCAGCATCTGAGTATCCAACTATGCCATCTCGACTCTTCCCTAAGATCAACTTCTTTTCTTTCGTGCCTTTCAAATATTTAAATACTCTCTTTACTGCATTCCAGTGAGCGATCCCGGGATTCTCTAAGAACTGTGATAGTAAAGAAACAGCAAACGATATATCTGGATGGGTAGCTACTGCTGCCCACATGAGTGAACCAATAGCCTGCCGGTAGGGAACTTTTTCCATGTTTTTCTTTTCTGCTTCAGTAGCCGGGCATTGTTCTTTGGATAGTTTACATGTAGGATCTAGAGGAGTCGTATGCGTTTTTGCATCCTGAAGATTAAATCGGTCCAGTATCTTGTCAATATAGGATTCTTGAGAGAAGCTTATTGTACCGGCCGATTTATCTCGTTCAATCTTCAGATTAAGAAGCCAATGGATTTCTCCAAGGTCTTTCATCTTAAAGATGGGCTCGAGATCTTCTTTGATGCCCTGCAATATTGTATCGTCAGTAGCTGTTATAGTAAGGTCATCTACTGCGGCTCCAATGATGGCATAGTCGTTTACCCTATGTCTATGCAATACTGCAGCGTCTGAGGCTGATTTTGTAAATCCAATAGAATAAAGGGCATTTGATAGACACTTATACCATTCTCTGCCCGATTGCTTGAGTCTGTATATGCATTTCTTCAGCAATAATACATTTTCATGTTGTTCCTAAAAATATCCTGGTGGCTTGCGCATATAAATAGGTTCCTCGAGTGGCGCATTAAGATATGCTACATCTACATCCATTTGATGTATTGGCCAATCATTTCTAGCCGCTATAGCGCAAATAGTGCATAATGATGTCATACAAATGACTGGTGCATATGTCTCATCGTAATCGACTCCAAATGTTTGTGTGAAGCCTTGAGCAACGAGTCTTGACTTTGCACGAACTACATCACCCTTCTGATTATGTTTCATAACATGGGTCCATTTGCTACCGACTATATTCACACCCGGAGGAGGTTTAGTGAGTTCCCAGGTGTCTTTGTCGATTTGCGATCGGATCTCAGTGTCCATGGCTGTCTTCCATGTGGAATTATTAAGGGCTTCATTAGTTGTCGTAGGTAATTGTAAATCATTTGATAGATAGGCAAAATCATCTTCTTTGGCACTAATTGGTTCGGTGCTTATTGCTTGGTAGTCGTATATATCCTTGTCGCTTCCGTTCTTTTGAATATAAACATCAGAACTATGTGCGATATCGTTGAGTATTTTATCCTCAACGTCTTCGCAAGCGAGGGTTGTTAAATTAGTGTATGCGGCTTCTCCAGTTTGAGATTTATGGCCAGAGCTGGTTTTTGGAGATCTTTCTTGTAGTAAGCATATTCTCTCACTTCTTCTGAGTGGAGGAGCTTCTTTAAGTCTGCTCACGTCTGTTTGACTTGGCTGTATATTTTCTAAATCTCTCTCTGGTGTGTGCTCGATAATTTCTTCAATGCGGCTCTCACCCGGCTGTAGGTCACATGACGGTACTGGCACCTGAATAGGTGCCGGTGCAGGTGGTATTGGCCTATATTTGATGGCCTTTGGCCCAATAATTGCGCGATCATCTGTAGGCAAAATAGGAGTGATTGAGGGCAATTTTGGTGCCTCAAATATAATATTCCATTCCACAGATACCCGTCGATTGTCTGGCCAGTATATACAATGGCCGTCGCTTTGGGCAGAATGGCCGATCCACTTAGCTTTCTTGGCTCTAGGTAATAATTTGTTGTCTTGTTTGATTTTAACATAGACATCTGTCCCCCATTCATGAGCATCTTGTAAATTCGGCTTTTGATGGTGAATCATCTCATAGGGCATCTTGTCCGGTAGAGATCGTGTATGCGTGCGATTTTTAAGGTAGTTAGCATGCTGGATGGCATATCCCCATAACGACTTAGGGAGATTGGAATCTAGAAGCATTGCACAGGTCTTTTCAACCAATGTGCAGTTTAGGTGCTCGGCGACTCCATTCTGCTCAGGTGTGTCGTGAACAGTATATCTGTGTCGAGTACCTTGCTTGTCTAGGTAGTTATTGAATTCAGCACTTGTATATTCACCCCCTCGATCTGAGAGAAGTGTTTTGATGTGCGCATTCCTCTGCCAAAGCATCATTGCCTCATAAAATTTGTATTTGGCAAAGACTTGATCTTTAGTGCTCATAAGATAGAGCACTGATTCCCTTGAGTGATCGTCCGTGAAGGAAACATAGTAAGACTTTTTATCAATTATGATATGTCTTGCCAGTCCCCATACATCTGAAAATATTTTATCGCCGATTTTCTTTGAGTGTTCACTTGATTCTTTTGGGAGTGGTTTGCGTGTAATCTTAGCTTTAATACACGCATCACAGGTGAATTTGTCTCTAGCCTGTGATAATTCTAGGCCGTAAACCATGCCACGATCCATCAGGCGCTTAAGGGTCTTATATGATATGTGCCCTAGCCTGCGGTGCATCTCTATGGCGGTTAGACATAGCTTTGTGGAATGTTGAGTTGACTGGTTGTCCAATCGATATAGGCCGTGTAATTTAGGTGCCTGTAATAAAATATGGCCAGACGAATTCTTTATGGTGCATTTTTGTGATGCAAACTCTGTCCAGTTACTGACATCATCGCATCGGCCTATGGAAATAAGGGTGAAGGCGATTTTAGCAGCATATAGTGTATCTTTCAATGTCAATGTGACTGCTTTCCCTCTCACTCTAGTAGTTATCTTGAGTTGACCGCTTCCGTATGCATCAAAGCTGCCTTGATCGGCTGCTCAAATCGTATGTGGTGTGGGGAAGCTTCTGTAGTTCTCTAACATGTTCTTATGAGGCGTCATGTGAGAACTAGCTCCTGTATCTAAGATAATAGTGTCGCCTGTTCCGTCTCTGATGAAGGCGGCGCAATCATAATTGATGAATGCCATAGATCCATCATCGTCTCCTCCGGAAGACTCATCTTCATCAGCTACGTTGGCTTTGGCTTTGGCTTTCCATTTTCCTTTCATCTTTTTGAACTTGGATCTTTTCTTCTGCCTTGGCCCTTGGCCTTCTCTGCCACCGCCTTTAGCCCAACACATTTCAACCGTGTGTCCTGGCTTTTTGCAGTTGGTGCATATATGCGCCTTTTTATCTGCAGTACCCACGAAACCTTGGTCCTCTTGGGTAAGGGACAATGTCCTACACCTATCATATTGTGATTTAAGTACCCAGATGATATTGTCCGGATCCAAAGGCTTTCCGACTTCTTCAAGAGAGGTCGTGAGGGCATTCATGACTGATTCGTAGGAAGGTGGCAATGAGGATAGTATGATATCAAGGAATTCTTCTTCAGAGATCTTAGCTCCCATGTCATTGAGTCTTGCATAGAGATCTTGAGCCCTATCAAGGTGTTCTCTGAGATCATCATCCTCCGAGCACTTCATGTTCCGGAGTTGTCTCTGGATGCTGGTGACAACCATCTTTGGTTTCTTCATCATCTCAGTTACCAGAGTATCCCAGATCTCTTTCGCATTCTTTTTCTTTTCTAGCATTAAAGCTAGTGACTCTGACACGGATACCAATATTTGAGTCTTGACAAGCCCTTCTCTGGCCAGCCACTTTTCAAGTTTCTCCTCAGCCTTCTCTGCTTTAGCCTCCTCATCATCTGTGAGGACATGTGCTTTGGGAAAAGTGGGAGGATCAAGTGGTCGGTCGGCTTTGCCTTCTATATGTTTCAATAGATTTTTGGACTCGAAATAACTCATGAGTTGAGCTCTCCACAGAGACCAATTAGATCCATCTGTAGCTAGTCTCCCCATGGTCAATGGGACTTTCTCTGTATGATCTGCGGGGCCCATAACCTTGATGAGATTATGAGTAAATTGCACTAGGTTTGAAGAATTTATAGGCAATCTAAGTATTTTATCTCCTCAGTGTAGTCAACCACTGAGGAGGGAGAAATATACGCAGGTCATGTTTCACCCGCATATACCCTGTAACCGGCCCTTGACCCTATCGAAGGTTTGAGCCAAGTTACCGATCCCTATCCAGGGAGCCGGCCACGTGTGTTGCGTCGTGCATGGACAAGCACCCATAAGTAGCGTACATAGAAAAGAACGAATAACTCCCTCAATATTGAGGGTAAAAATACAAATAAATGAGAGGAAAATTCAGAATTCAAAAGCGCACAGAGTGATACTAAAATCAATACATAAATACAATATATTGAGATTGGTGTCTCAGGGGTGAGATGCAAGTTTGCACCCAACATACCTTTCATCGTAGAAGTGCCAAGTCAGCTGCAGGAGATTTCCTCACTTCGACAGCTGTCAGAACAACCTTCAATTCGCAAAGCTGGCCCGTCAGGAGGGAACACTCCTCCTGAACCTGAGGACGATGACGAAGAAAACCCAATCAACGATAACGATGACGACAAGCCAAATCCAAACCCTGTTCAAGTTTCAAATCCGAACCCCACTCATGTTTCTAATCCTAATCTGACTCTTAATTCCTCTTCTAGTTTAGACAAAATTGTCAAGGCACTCGTCGATCGATAGCCCAACAGCTGTCAAGCTTCGGTTACTGACGGACTTTGGTACTGCCGAGGGGTGCTGCCGAAAGGTTGGGTGGACTATGGCCAAGTCCTGCAGGCCAAGAGTAGTGGCATTGGCTTCAACGTACTTGTGCGTTGCGGCCTACTTGCCGTGCGTGCCACCGATTTGCAACAGACAGGTACTCAGGAGGATGCTGGTGAGGCCGGCCCAAGTCAAGGACTTTACAGAGAGGAAGAAGGTAGAAGGGCCTAAGCCTAGTCAATACCCAGAATGAGGAAATATGTACATGCATGTCCTACTTATATAGGTTTAAGAAGTGACATGTGGAATAAGGAATGTGGAACAACAAGGTATGCAGAGCATGCGGTTATTGTCCACAATGAGTAAAATTAGAACAAGGAATGTAAACCAGGATAAAACAATAAACGATAGGATAATAGGGAATGGGTCAAGGACAGGACAATAGAGAGTGCATGACTATAAAACAAGGGCTGTGCACAAAGATAGAACAAGGACAGGAAGTCCCGAGGTGAAGCGGATCGAGGAATGGGCAAATGGTGTGGTGAACGCACTAAGCCTAGAACGGCGTACCAAGTGATGTGCATGCAGCATGGACACTTGTACGTGGATGTAGAATGGCTGCTCGGTTGGCACTGCCAAATAACCGGAACCTCGGTACATGTACTTGACAACAGCCCCCTAGATTTAATCCTAACCCTGGTCATCATGCCAAGGTTCGTGAGCCCGAGGTTCACGATGGTACTGACCAAGCTAAGCTTCGCACATTCTTTTTACAATGCATGCTGAACTTTCGAGACCATCCGTCTGCATTCTTGACGGATGCGTCCAAGGTCCAATATGCCATCTCGTACCTCACAGGCCCCGTGCTCCAGTACTTCGAACCCGTGATTCTAGGCGAAATCCAGCCTGAGCCTAGTTGGCTTAAGGTCTGAAGGGATTTTCATCAAGAGCTGGAGACCAACTTCGGCCCATTCAACAGCGCTGCATAAGCAGAAATTGAGCTCGGCAAGATAGTTATGAAGGACAACCATTGTGCGGCACGATAATTCATCAACTTCACCAGAGCCTCCACTCGCACTCAGTGGAACAATGCTGCCCTCGCACATGCAGTGTACAAGGGGTTGGCCAGACGTATCAAGGACAGCCTCCTTAACTTCCCTTGTTTCAAAACTCTAGCTGAACTCAGACAATATTCACTCGAGATCGACAGCAGATATTGGGAACGCAAGGAGTTCGACAACTTTGGAAATCCTTCAAAGCCGAATGGGTCCTCATCCAAATCCAACTCCAACAACAACAACAACAATCATCAGTCTTCTTCCAACTCCAACAACTCAAACAACAAGAAGAGTAAGAAGGGGGGGAAGAAGAACGGCAACAATAAGTCTTCCAATAATAACAACAACGCTAACGACATTTCATCCAAGCTTGGAAAAGACGGGAAGCTATTGCCTAAAGAATGTCAAAGGCGAATCGACGTGGGACTTTGTCTCTTGTGTGCTTCAAAAGGTCACATGGTCAAGGACTGCCCCAAATCCAATTCCCAATCCTCATCGACCTCTTCTTCTAACAACAAATCCAACAACTCCAACAATAAGAAAACGACAAAAGCACGTGTGAC
Organism: Chroogomphus rutilus; assembly: GCA_003314275.1. Lineage (NCBI taxonomy): Eukaryota > Fungi > Basidiomycota > Agaricomycetes > Boletales > Gomphidiaceae > Chroogomphus > Chroogomphus rutilus. Next base: position 2,536 of record QLPI01003590.1, on the reverse strand, counting down.
CAAGGCAAGTACTTCCGACACCAATGCCAAAGACAACACGGCAATGGAGTCGAAACAATGAGCTGCAACCTTGGAAATGCACGAGCTGAGGATTGCATTAGCCTCTCTCACATGCTGTTCTTGAACGCCCTTTCTTCTAATTCTCCTATTTCTCGCGTATCTTCTACTTCTGAAACTTCGAAAACTTTGCTTATACTTAATCTGTCTTGTTCTCTTATTTCCAAACTTCCTCTTGTTATGCTCTTAGATTATGGTTCTTCAGACTGCTTTATTGAATCACAAGTTGTGCAGAAATATTCTTTGCCTACTAATTCAGTTCCTGCTATTCCATTGAAATTATTTGATGGTTCTACTAATTCTGTCATTACTCAGACTACGACAATTCCGATCCAATTTCCGACCGCCAAACTTCAGAACGTTACTTTCTAGGTGACTACGTTGGACAGCAGTTGCTCCGCAGTACTTGGCTTCAACTGGCTCACCCACTACAATCCATCGATTGACTGGGTATTGGGAAGTATAACCTTCAAGTCTACAAAACCGACCACCGTTCCAACACCTCAGGCCTCAACCACTGCTTCACAATCCAGCACTCTGCTTCCTAGCAATCCGTCGCCATCTCCGAAGTTGGAGGCTCCGCGGATAGCCCTAGTTAATGCAGAAGCATTTGTTTGCACCTGCAAACTAGAAGGTTTGCAGGCCTTTCAACTCGACCTCATGGATCTCGACAAATACGCTCGAGGCTCCACTACGGTCTATTCCTCCAACAACCTGGATAGCATTAAACAGCATGTTCCAGAATTCTATCATGACTTCGCTGATGTCTTTAGTAAACAGCGTGGTAATACACTAGCACCCCATAGACCCTACGATCTCAAGATCAACCTTGAGGACGGCACCTCGCCTCCTCTTGGTCCCATTTATTCCCTCTCAGTATCCAAACTTCAATCACTACGAGACTTCATCGACAAACATCTCAACATGGGCTTCATTTGACCCTCACGTTCATCACACGGCGCACCAGTACTATTCATATGCAAGAAGGACAGCTCCCTGCGGCTCTGCGTAGACTTTCGTGGTCTAAACAGAATCACAAAGAAGGACCGTTATCCACTTCCCCTTATTTCCAACCTCTTAGACACCCCCAAGAAAGCTCGTATATACACTAAAATCGACCTCAGACATGCCTACCACCTCGTTCGAATTGCAGAAGGGGACAAATGGAAGACAGCCTTTAGGACACATTATGGATCCTTTGAGTGGCTTGTCATGCCTTTCGGACTTTCTAATGCCCCTGCTGCATTTCAGCGCTTCATGAACGATATTTTTGGCGACCTATTAGACAACTGCACCATAGTCTATTTGGACGACATCCTCATCTATTCCAATGACGAATCCTCGCATATCAAACACATTCGCGAAGTTCTACGATGATTACACAAACACAACTTGTATGCTTGAGAAGAAAAATGTTCCTTCCACCAAACGTCCGTCGAATACCTCGGATATATCCTGTCACCCGAGGGTCTTACGATGGCGGAGGACAAGGTCAAATGCATCACTCAATGGCCTGAGCCACAAAAAGTCACAGACGTCCAATCATTCCTCAGATTTGCGAACTTCTACCGGAGACTCATTTTCAACTATTCCTCTATTACGACTCCTCTTACTTGACTCACTTGCAAAGGTCTGGCTTGGAACTAGAGTGAGGAGTGTAGAGATGCATTTAATAAGCTGAAACTGGCATTCATGGCTGCCCCCATTTTAACTCATTGGATTCCTGATTTGCCCTTGATTGTGGAGACAGATGCATCAGATTATGCTTTAGCAGCTATACTCTCCCAACATTCCCCAGACGGTGAGCTTCATCCTGTCGCATTTCATTCCCAAACTTTCACCTCTCCAGAACTCAATTACGACATTCACAACAAAGAACTGCTCACAATTTTAGAAGCTTTTCAAAAGTGGCATCATTACTTAGAAGGTTCTGGCGACCCTGTCAATGTCATCACCAATTATAAGAACTTGGAGTACTTTTGTACAACCAAGTTGTTGACTAGACGTCAAGCTAGGTGGTTGGAATACCTCTCTCAGTTGAATCTTGTCATCCGTTTCAGACCAGGTCGTTTGGGCACTAAGCCTGATTCGCTCACTAGACGATGGGACATCTACCTTAAGGAGGGGATGAGCGACTATGCCACCATTAATCCCCAGAACCTTCGACCCATCTTCTCTCAACATCAGTTGTCCACGTCCCTTCAAGCCACAAGCCTCGTCGAACCAGTACTGAGGGCCTCAACTCTTATGGGCACCGAGCATATCCTGAACGACATCAGACTCCATCTTCCTTCCAACTCCTTAGCCCAGAAACACCTCGTGAATAACGATGACCCGAAGTGGCAGACTAATCCCAATGGTCTGTTGCTATTCGACGATCGCATCTACGTTCCTGAGGCCCAAGACTTACGCTTACACGTGTTACAACATAAGCATGATCACATTCTTTCTGGACACTTCGGAATTAACAAAACCATAG
>QLPI01003581.1:0-10131 GCA_003314275.1 Chroogomphus rutilus | reverse complement strand
GCTTCCGCCTCCGTCCGTAGTCCGTCCGACTCCACCTTCGGTCCTCGGCCCTGTTACGGACCTCCACGCTAACCCAGATAGCCCCTTCGGAAGTACTAGCTAAGCGCCTGACACGCGGACTTAACAACAGTGATTAGAAATAGAATAAGGAATGTAAGCATGATTAGAATAATAGAGTATGGCTGAGAATAAGATAATGAAGTGGTGGGCAAGAATAGAACAATAGAGGACGACCGAAGATAAAACAATAGGCAGTGGCCAGGACAATGAGTGGCCGTCATGTTGTTCAGGGGGAACAGGTGAAGGGATGGAAGGATAGTGAAAGACAAGACGGATAGGATAGAAGAAGAAGCCTAGACAGTGTACCGGATGTACCAAGCCGAGCCCATGTGATAGTGAGAATAATATGGGTGGAGGACGGGTGGTCGGTCGGTATTACCGAGTGTACCGGAGCTCGGTATCAAGGTCTTGACAGAAATTGACAGTAGATACTTGGAATGCCAGGGGTACGAAAGCCTTGCAAATCCAAACCGAGGTTCAACTTCAACTACATCCAACCAGCAGACCTCTAATCAGTCCAACAACCAGTCCTCTAATGACTCCAACAATTGACGGAGCTGTAAAGGGCATAACAACATGTTGGCAGGGAAGGTCTAGAGACTCTTAACTGTCACACACAGAGAGCAACAATGGCCTTTGGGGCTTGTCAATATGGATGCTAAAGACAAGACCCAAAGGTGTGCAAAGGTGCGTCGTTATGGGCGCTTATTTTAAGCGCCAGAGAATGCAAATGCAAAAGCAAAAAGCGCAAAAGAGAAACACAAGTGCAAGGACAAAACACAAATGCAGGGGAATAAAATCATACCCCAACACAACAACAGCAGCAACTCAAAGTCTTCGAGCCTGCTAACCAGCCTGACCTTTCGTCAAAGCTTGGGAAAGATGGCAAACTTCTGCTAGAGGAATGCCAGAGATGCATCGATCAAGGTCTCTGGCTCCTATATGCCTCAAAAGGCCACATGGTCAAGGACTGCCCAAAAGCTAATTCAAAAGCAGGCAATTCCTCAAACACCAAAGCTTGTGCTACTAAAGCAGGCACTGAGACCGAGGCCGACAAAACCCCAGCCACAGAATCAAAAAAATAGAGAGCAACCTCGGTACTGCATAAACCGAGGATTGCAGTAACCTTGTTCATGTACCTTTCTTGAACGCCATTTCCGCTCCCTTAAGAGATTCCTTAGTACTTAATTTGACCTGTTTACATATGCCTGAAATTCCATTAGTCATGCTTGTTGATTGCGGTCCTTCTGACTGGTTCATAATATCACAAGTAGTACAAAAATATTTGTTACCTACTAGTTCTATACCTCCAATTCTTCTGAAAATATTTGATGGTTCCACTAATGCAACCCTCACACAGGCTACTACATTGCCTATCTGTTTTCTGACTGGCGAAATTCAGACAGTTACCTTCTATGTAACTTTGTTGGATGGCAGTTGCTCTGTGGTACTTGGCTACAACTGGCTCACCTGCCACAATCCATCGATTGACTGGGTATTGAGCAGTATTACCTTCAAGACCTCAGAACCAGCCCCTGTGCCAACCCCTCCAGCTACTTCAGCTTGTAGCACCTCGCTTCCTTGTGAAGCCTCACCATCTCCAAAGTTAACAGCTCCTCAGATAGCACTAGTCAATACTAATGTGTTTGTATGCACCTGCAAACTAGAAGGATCCCAGGTGTTCCAACTAGACCTCACTGACCTCAACAAATTTGCTCCTGGAACAACAATGGTTGAATCCTCCAAAACCCTGGATAGCATTAAGCAATGTCCCAGAACACTACCACAACTTTTCCAATGTATTCAGCAAAGTTCAGGGCAACACACTGGCCCCACATAGGTCTTACAACCTGAAGATCAACCTCGAGGAAGGGACCTCGCCCTTGCTTGGCCCCATCTATTTGCTTTCAGTTTCTGAGCTTCAATCACTCCACAAATTCCTTGATGAACACCTCAATATGGGCTACATCTTCCCATCCTGCTCTTTGCATGGAGCACCCATACTATTTGTACAAAAAAAGGATTGTTCCTTATGACTTTGTGTAGACTTCTGTGGTCTCAACAGGATCACAAAGAAAGACCACTACCTGCTCTTGCTAATCTCTGACCTTTTAGATGCTCTCAAGAAAGCTTGCATCTATACAAAGATCGACCTCAGCATGCCTATCACCTCATTTGAATCACGGAAGGAGACAAATGGAAAACAGCCTTCAGGACCTGCTATGGATCCTTCAAGTGGCTTGTAATGCCCTTTGGTCTCTCAAACACCCCAGCAGCCTTCCAATGATTCATGAATGACATCTTTGGCAATTTGCTAGACGTCTACACCATCATCTACCTAGATGACATCCTCATTTACTCCGATGATGAGACCTCACACATTGAACATGTTAGAGAAATTTTGTGACAATCATGAAAGCACAGTCTATTTTCCTGTGAAGATAAGTGTTCCTTCCACCAAACCTTGGTGGAATACCTTGGGTACATGTTATCACCTGAGGGGCTCACTATGGCAGAAGACAAAGTCCAGTGCATTTTACAATGGCCTGAACCTTGGAAGGTTAAGGATGTCCAATCCTTCCTTGGCTTCGCAAACTTCTACAGATGGTTCATAGCCAACTACTCGGCAATCACCATTCCCCTTACCAGACTAATGAGAAAAGGCTTACCATGGAACTTCACTAAGGAGTGTAGAAAAGCATTCAACAAACTTAAGATGGCATTTACTTCTGCACCTATCCTGACTCACTGGGTTCCTGACAACCCTTTGATTGTGGAGACAGATGCATCCGACTATGCACTGGCCGCCATTCTCTCTCAGTAAACCTTGGATGGAGAACTCCACCCTATAGTGTTTCACTCCCAAACCTTCACTTTGCCTGAACTCAATTATAACGTTCACATTAAAGAGCTCCTCACTATCTTCAAAGCTTTCCAGTGTTGGCAACATTACTTGGAAGGATCAGCAGACCCAGTCAATATCATCACAGATCACAAAAACCTGGAATACTTCTGAACTACCAAACTGTTGACTAGACGACAGGCAAGATGGTCTGAGTACCTTTCCCAGTTCAACCTCATTATAATGTTTAGACCCAGACGGCTTGGCACAAAACCTGACTCTCTCACTAGACATTGGGATGTCTACCTTAAGGAGGGGATGAGCCACTATGCCACTATTAACCCCAAAACCTTAGGCCAGTTTTCATGCAACAACAATTGGCTACGTCCCTGTGAGCAACAAACCTCACCGAACCTGTCTTAAGAGCAACCAAGCTCATGGACACCAAACAAATCCTTGCTGACATTTATCAACACCTTGCTTCCAACACCACAGCCCAGAAATACCTTGTATCCACTGAAGACCCAAAGTAGCAGACCAACCCAGATGGACTACTACTCTTCAATGGACAAATCTATGTTCCTGAGGATCAAGAATTATGCCTACAAGTCTTACAATTCAAATACAACCACATTCTGTCAGGACACTTTACAATCAATAAGACCTTAGACCTTGTTAGACATGACTTCAATGGGCCTGGCATCAGATCCTACATCAAGGACTACTGAAAATCCTGTACCACATGCATGTGAAGCAAACCCCAACAACATAAGCCCTATGGACTACTCAAGCAACTCCCTGTCCCAGAGAAACCTTGGAACTCAATATCCATGGACTTTATCGAATAACTTCGAGCATCCTCAGAATTCATGGCCATCCTAGTCATCATTGACCGCTTCTCAAAGCAAGGCATCTTCATTCCCACCACTGACACAATCACCTTGCCAAAGCTCACAGAACTCTTTGTTTTACACATATTCTCCAAGCACGGCATACCCACCCATGTAACCTTGGACCAAGGTTCAGAATTTGTGTCACACTTCTGGTGATCTCTTGGAAAGGCCCTAGACATGAAACTGCACTACACAGCTGGCTACCACCCTGAGGGCAACAGACAGACCAAATGTACTAATCAAATGTTAGAACAGTACCTCCATGTCTCCTGTAATTACTAGCAGGACAACTGGGCCTCTCTCCTCCCTTTAGCAGAATTCACCTATAATAATGCTCCCAGTGACACTATAGGAGTTTTACCATTCTTTGCCAATAAAGGTTATCACCCCAACCGGACCATTCACCCCAAACAAGACCTTATATCCTCTTGAGCCCAGAGTTTTGTAATGGACATGGACAACCTTCACCAAGAACTTTTGCCGAGCTATCTTTGATGCCCAAAAAGCCTATCAAACTTTGGCTGACAGCAAACGACTTCCTCCACCCAAGTTTAAGATTAGCAACCTTGCATTCATCAAAGCACAGTTCTTTAGAACCACATGCCCTACCAAGAAGCTTGCCAAGAAATTCTTGGGTCCTTTTGAAATCATCGCTCATCCCAGTACTCACTCAGTTACCCTGAAACTTCCAGGTTACATAAAAGCTGTACATCCCATCTTCCATGTGTCAATGCTCAAACCAACCTCGCCCAACACTATCTCAAACCGTAAACAGCCACCTCCACCCCGTCATAATCAATGGAGAACCAGAATTTGAAATCTCTGAAGTTTTAGACTCCAAAATTGACAATAGACAAATGGCTTGCAGGCTACTTGTTATGGCCCATGTTGCCAATAAACCCACATTAAACCCCACAACCACCCGCATGTTTCTGGGACCTTTCCGACCGCCCAAAGCCTGAATAACCGCTTTCCGAATCCCAATGCATCATTCCAAGGTTCTACGTTTCCAAACCTCTAAAGATCCCAAAGCCAAGGTTCTGCTCCTTTGATAAACAACACACAGGATCATCGCATACCTCACTCCCTTGTTTTTCATTCTATATTTCCCCTTGTACTCTCGCCCCCCTTGTCTTTACTCGGCAAAAAGATAGTACAAGACTAGATACATGTATATAAGTCACCAGTCAACTGGACTATTCGCCAGTATGAATATCGACTAATTTCTATGTTGTAGTTTCCGATTAAGTTCTGGTAAACTTTCTGACTTTCCGAAATTAGAGACAGATGATCGAGGAGGGCATAACACATAAGTTGAAGCCAAGTCCTTGCGACTTTGAACCACTCGACCTCCCTATACCGTGAACAGTCTAGACTCCCCCGGCACTTCCTGACCTTCTGCCTCCTTTCCGATTCCAACCGTGAACCTGCGACCTCTAGTTCCCCCATCCCCAAGTGCAAACCCCCCCCTCAGAAACCATTTGGAACCTCTGGAAACCCTTCCAGAAGCCCCTAACTAAGCACCAACACACAGATTTAACACTACTATATTTGGTTCAATGGGCAGGCTATGAAGGAACTGATGAGGAAACCTTGTGGATTCTTGCAACTGAACTTGATCATGCTTCCAAACTTGTTCAAGATTTCACACATCCTATCCATCCAAACCAGGACTGCTAGCTATCCTTTAACAACCTTCAATTTCCCCTACTCACTTACAGACAAACTTAGGTCTCATAATAACCCCTACACACTGAACAATCACTACCCCCGTACACTAATTCCTCTAACCTACCAATATGCTCCTGCATCCTCCCAATCTCAATATTGACCTCTCTCATCTCACCCAGAAGCTACCCTACAACTTCAGACAAACCCCGCACCAAGGTTGTGAGAGAGGAAATTGGAGAGATGATAGGAGCCATCATGGCAGTCGGGAGAGGACAGGACACTAGGATGGTTGTCTAAACTTGGGGATCAGGAGGGGAGGAGAAGGAGGCAGGTGATAGCCCTAGTTGGCTGGGATTAGTTAGCATCGAGGTTTCCTGTGGTAAATCTACCTTAGCCTTCTTCTGCGGCTGATCTCCAACCTTGTTCCAACTCTCGCTTAACCAACCTTCACTCTCCTTGCCCAGGTCCATATTAATGACCTCCTGTTTTGCCTTACCCTTCCTGCAACCCCTCTTTCTCACCAAGGTTCCCCGAGAACCTTGACCTCCCCATGCCACGCTGCAACCAATACCTCATAAGGAACACCAAACACAGGGCCCAAGGTCTGAGATTCCCCCTTCTATCTTATGAAGACATGTGCTGTCATTTTTCTTACAGCATGAACATAACTCTTCAGACCACCTTGCCAGAGTCCACTTGACTCCCCAGGATTTATCTGGCAACATCTTTCAATAAAGGACCAGATTCAACATTCCTTTGTCCATATAGCAGATGAGCTGAATCCTGATGTAATGACCACTCCCTGGCAAACTTTTGACCCACAGAGTACATTTCTTGTGATGGCTGTGCATGCATTTGATTGCTGTTGAGATCGTGGGATTGACCATAATGAAAACCATACTCAATTCAACAGAGCCTTCAATATGTGCCCCACCCAAGTTATGAGTAGTGGGGGCAATTTAATAGGCTTTATGGTTGGATGAATTGGCCATCATTGATGAAAACCATCAGCCATCATGACCCCGTCTTTTTATACAACTTCATCGAGAATAAGTTCAGATTCTGAACCTAGGAAATTCACTACCATGGCCTCGTGGGACTTGGCCATGAGGAGGGGATACTATCAAACCCCTGCTGAAGCCATTTCTATTCACCTAAAAGACATGAGTATTCCCTTTACAAGAAGGGCCACACATCATGTGGGCAAAACCTTATGCCTAAGGAAACTGTATGATCTGCAACCCTTGCCCAGTCTACAGCCTCTGATCAGAAAACCTAACCTCTGACTGGACATCATACCATTGTTCACCGGTCAAGAACTTCTCCCAACCTTCATCAATAAGCACCCTTTATTCTCCATCACTTAAACTTTGCCGATCAACCCAACTCTGCTCGACAACTCCTAAAACAGAAGTACATTAGATCCCAACCCGATCTCATAGCAGCTTGGTCACAAAGTTTGCTCTAGCCCCTTGTACTTTTGTCTCCTTGTTCTTTTGGCCAGACACCCTTTCCCCATTTATATTTCCCTTGTTCTTGGTCACTAAGTACTACTAGAATTTGAAATACACATTAGTATAAATATGCATGTAACGTAGAAGTTCAGTAGTCTGATAATCAACTTAGAATATGACCAGGAACCTTGCTCACCTCCAAGCTTCGTTGTCCAAGCTTTTGTCAAGGGTCTCTAAGACCTTGCTCTACTCTAAACCTCTGTTCAAAATTAGGGATCAATGAGATTGGAAGGTGCAGCATATAAGCTGAAGCCAAGCCCCATGCCTGAACCTCTGTGATGTTTCAACCTCGCTGAGCTTTAAGCACTAAGAACCTCACTTGCTCATGTTCTTAACACACTGCTTAGGTAAGGGTATCCTTAATTCTTTCTTTTTTGGACCTCCCTTACTGGGTAAGCACTCACATGTAAGCTATTTAGTTCTTACATACAGTGACTCACAAAATTCTCCCAATGTTTCTGCTACATGGTCACATAGCATCACAACAAGGTGAAACAGAGCCTATATGTTGGTGTACGTAAGAGAGGTCTTGTTAAGGGCTATATGTAAAATTAAGAATTATATAATTGGATGATGTTTCCATGGAGATACAGCCAATTGTCAAGTACACATCACCAAGCTTTGGTTCACTCAGTCATACCAGCTAAATGTCTTACTATCTAATCCTACATACAAGTTACCAAGTCATTATTCACCAGTCACTAGTGTCAAGTACATGTACCGAGTATCTAGTAACTCAGCACTGCTGACTGAGCATTCAGTCTATGTCCACATGCAGGTGACCAAGTCGTATGCAAGTCACTTGGTACACCGGTCTTGGCTCAGCACATCCACCATCCATACTCCTCATTCCCATCCCTCATCCACTCCTTTTCCATTCATTATCCACTAATCCCACCCTGTCTACTCCTATTACTCGACCCCTCCTACTTCAGGACCTCTTGTCATTGTTTTATCCTTGGCCATGTGTCAAGCGTCGGATACTGACGGACTTTGGTACTGCCGAGGGGTGTTGGCGAAAAGGTCGGGCGGACTATGGCCAAGTCCTACAGGCCAAGAGTAGTGGCGTTGGCTTCAACATGCTCGTGCATTGCGCCCTACTTACCGTGCGTGCCACTGTATTTGCCACAGATGGGTACTCGAGGGGATGCTGATGATGCCGGCTCGAGTCGAGGACTTAACAGAAGAGAAGAAGGTAGAAGGGCCTAAGCCTAGTCGATACCCAGAATGAGGAAGTATGTACATCCATGTCCTACTTATATAGGTTTAAGAAGCGACATGTGGAATAAGGAATGTGGGACAATAAGGTATGCAGAGCATGTGGTCATTGTCCACAACAAACAAAATTAGAACAAGGAATGCAAAGCGGGGATAGAACAATAAAAGACAGAATAATAGAATATGTCCGAAGATAGGACAATAGGAGGTGCCAGACTATAAGACAAGGCTGGTAACCGAGGATAGTACAAGGACAGAAAGTCCCGAGGTGAAACGGACCGAGGAATGTGGATGGCGGATGTACCGAGCCGAGACCGGTGTATCAAGTGTTATGCATGCTGCATGGACACTTGTACGTGGATGTAGGATGGTTGTTCGGTCAGCACTGGCGAATAATCGGGACCTTGGTACGTGTACTTGACACCATGACCCTATTGTTTTATAGTCAGTCACCTTCTATTATCCTATTCTTGGCCACATTTCTATTATCCTATTTTCATTGTTCTATTCTCATTTACATTCCTTCATTCTATTCTTGATCATTGTGGACAATACCCCCACATGCTCTGCATACCTTATTGTTCTCCATTCCTTATTCCACACCTTGCTTTTTAACCTATATAAGTAGCATGTGCATATACATACTTCCTCATTCTAGATATCAACCTGGCGTAAGCCTCCTTGTCTTCTCTCCTCCTGTCTGAAGTCCTTACTTGGGCCAGCACCCTTGGCACCTGTGGCACCCTCCTGGGTACTCCTTCTGTTAGAAATCAGTGGCATGCATGGAAAGTAGGGCACAATGCACGAGTACATTAAAGCCAAGCCACCCAGATCGGTCTCTAGGACTTGGCTGATTCCTGCCAACATTGTGAAGCTGGCACTATTTAAAAAGTGCTCAGCCCATGCATTGTTGGCATTCCCGATGCCTGACAACTAGTACCTCAGTCTCAGTGTCAAGTACATGTACCAGGTAGCAGGTAACTCAGCAGTGCCGACCAAATGATCAGTCTAATTCCACACGCAAGTGACCAAACCACATACATGTCACTTGGTACGTCAGTCTCAGCTTGGCATCTACATTCCCCATTCCTATCCCTCATTCACTCTTCCCCCTTCATTATCCATTAATCCCCACTCCATTTATCCCTTATTCTCAGCCCATTATACTTCAGGACATTTCACTATTATTTTATCCTCGGCCATGACCCTATTGTTTTATATTCAGTCATTTTCTATTTCTTGGCCATATTTCTATTATCTTATCTTCATTGTTCTATTCTTGTTTACATTCCTTTATTCTATTCCTGATCATTGTGAACAATACCTCCACATGCTCTGCATACCGTATTGTTCTCCATTACTTATGCCACCCTGATTTCACATCTCACTTCTTAATCTATATAAGTAGCTCAATGTATGTAGATAGTTCTTCATTCTGGATATCAACTAGGTTTACGTCTTCTTGCCCTCCCTTCTTCTATCTAAAGTCCCTTACTTGGGCCAATACTCTCAGCACTCTCCTGGGTATCCCTTCTGTTTCAAATTAATGGCAAGCATGGAAAGTAGGGTGCAACACATGAGTATGTTGAAGCCATGCCACTTCGATCGGCTTGCAGGACTTGGCCGATTCCCACCAACATCGTAAAGTTAGAATTATTACTATAGTGCTCGGCCCATGTATTGTTGGCAATCCTGGTGCCTGACACTCAGCTTGGTACATTCCATTCACACTCATCCATTTCATCTTCAATTCCTATTGGTTCCCACTTATTCTTTTATTCATTTCACTTCACTTTACTTTGGTATGTTTACTTATGCCTAGTCATACTTGACCATTCTTCATATCTTGTCTCCATGTCTTTTTATTCTACATACATTTCTTATGCTACCCTATTGCATACTAAGGTCATTCATTCTCATTCCTTTGACTATA
>QLPI01003577.1:0-16785 GCA_003314275.1 Chroogomphus rutilus | reverse complement strand
CATTCCTTATTCTATTCTTGATCATTGTGGACAATACTTCCACATGTTCTTCATACCTTATTGTTCTCCATTCCTTATACCACCCTGATTCCACAACTTGCTTCTTAACCTATATAAGTAGTGAATGCATATAGATAGTGTTGTGATGAGGGGCAGAAGGAATGGGAAAGAAAGGGGCAGATGGAAGGAAAGAGGGAAATGAGGGACCGGAAGTGAATAAGTGCAAGTACAATGGACGAGGAACGCAGCAAGAGGGATCCAGAGCATACGAATGCAGAGGGATGAGGGGGATATAGGAACAGGAACGGAAGGATGGGATACAAAAGGAGAGGAAGGGATCAGTAGGAAGAACATTTGAAGAGGCATAGGAACGAACTTACATGATAATGAACAACACACGACAGCACTGGGACACACACATCCAGCTGCCAAGGAGGGGATAACAAGAGTCAAAGGGGTTTTTGATCAGATAGGACTTCAGATAGGTACTCACTGTCAATAATGGAACATAGGACAATTTAGTAGGAAGGTCAGTCGGAGATGTATAGGGGCAATCAAGTAACAGGGCGACGACCATACATCGAGATCGAGAGCGCCGTCGCTGCATTAGGATGGCCTATCTTATCACAGGAATGATTCACTCACATATAAAAGCCAGTAGTTACGAAGAATATACTTTAGTTCAAAAATCTCAGTCTCATTCATCTATTGACCGATCGACAAACTCAACATCTGTATACGCAATCGAAGCCTTGAATTAACTTCTATTCCCGTTATCTTATCAAACACTTGAATACGCACCGGGACATTATCACTAGGTGTAGTACACACCATTCACAACATTCATTCACATATATTTCTGCACATCAAACATCTCACAGTTGACATTCATACTCTGTCAATTGAATATCAATATCTGAGCCAACTTTTAAACTATTAGATAGTTCCTCATTCTGAGTATTGACTTGGTTTATATTTTCTTATCCTCCCTTCTCCCATCTGAAGTCCCTTACTTGGGCCGACACTCTCAGCACTCTCCTGAGTCTTCCTTCTGTCCAAATTAGTGGCATGCTGTAGAGTTGCTCTAGGTAATTAATACCTAAAAGCCTGCATGCACCGGTCCTTTTCTGTGGTGGGATATAGTGCAGTTGTTTGGCACAGCAGGAATATAATCTGTGACATGGCAATGTACAAATGAAAATAGAACATAAGTGATGAAGAAGTGATGTGACAGGGATGTGACCAGTGTGACAAGACTAATAGACTGGGATATGACAGAGATGTGACTGTGATCGCATGCTGACTAAGACTTGGAGTTTGGCTTTAGACTTGAGTATAATAGTCTAGATGTTTCTAGACTAGTCTTGACTTGGACTTTGAGACTAGACTTGGGTGTTAACTTGTGAACTTGTTATTACAGAGGTGAGCCAGAGGCCTTTATATACAAAAACCAAGCAACAATGTGAAACAATGCAAGAGGTTGGCTATGTCAGTTGAATGACAAAGAACAAGAACAAAGTATACAAAAGAGGAAACTATAGAGAAACTCTAGAGAAATGGTATAGCATCGAGGCTGTGTGAATAGGGGCTAGGGGCTATGATAGGGGGAGACTAACCAAAAAGGTAAGGATGATGAGTAATAACAAGAAAAGACTAACAGAATAGGAAACAGGTCTGAGTCAAGCCAAGAAAAGGGGAAACATATAAAAGAAACAATAAGGAAGTCCACCAATAAACATCTAACAGCCTTGTCCACTACTCCTGAGTGTCAGGGCTCGGTACTACCGATGGTACAGTCAGAACCAGCCAAGTCCTACAGGCCAGTCGGGGTGGCTTGGCTTCAATGTACTTGTGTGTTGCACCCTGCCTCCTGTGCATGCCACTAATTTATAATGGAAAAGATACTCGAGAGGATGTCGAGGGTGTCGGCCCGAGTAGGGACTTCTGAACAGAAAGAGGAGAGTATGGAGGCATAAACCTAGTTGATACTCAGACTGAGGGGCTATGTACATGCACTCACTACTTATATAGGCTGAGAGGCGGAATGTAGAATAAGGGTGGCATAAGACATGGAGAAAAGAATAAGGTATGAAGACCATGTGGAGGTATTGTCCACGGCAATCTAGAATAGAACAATATGAAAGTAAGACAATGAAATATGGCCGATAATAAATGAGTGAGATTGTGGGAAAGAATAGAATAATAAGGGGTGGCCGAGATATAAAACAATAGGGCTGCGAGTAAGTGGCAATGAATAGTGAATGTCCCAAGGGTAAGCGGGTAAGGAGAAGGACAGGGAGTGGAAGAATAATAAAGAATAGGAGAGTGGGGTAAGGATAATGAACCAGATGATGAACCGAGTTTACCAAGCCAAAACCGCACACCATGAGGGATGGTATGGGTAAGGGTTGGTCAGTTGGTACTGCTGAGTAAGTCAGAGCACGGTATTGTGGTCGTGACACTGAGGGGCCTTAGGATGAGTCAGGGGACTGATTCATCTTGGACTATTTCCAGATCACAGGCAACATATCTTCTGCAATTTTTCCAGTATCCAATCCAAGGATAGGGGTCTGGGAGTAGGAGGACTAATGGGTATATGGTCATGCACTCTCATCTTGTGGTTAAGAGTGAGTTGAATAGAGTGGGGTAATCAGGATAGTGTCAGGGGATGACCCTCTCCGAAGCCTGATCCAAGTCTGAAGTGCCATTTCAAACTCCAATCAACTCCGAGGCTAAGACACCCAGAAACCACCAAGTGGAGACAGGAGTGATTCTGAAACATGATGACTAGAACCCGGAGTGAACGCCCGAGCCTCGGACTTAGTACCAGGAAGTTGGCTCTACAAACTCTGATGTATTGATTTATAAGCTAGTGCACAGACCACTCACCTAAAGGGTATAAAAGGGGCTCACTAGCAGCGGGATCCTTAGACTTTCCTCTTTGGATTCCCCCTGCTTAGGTGAGGACTCCATATGTATTTAAGTAGTAGTATATAATTAAAACCTTTGGATTCCCCCTGCTTAGCTTGCCTCCGAGACACCTCCAAGAGGCTGCAAGAGGGTTGCCCTTACAGCAGGAAAGTCTCTCCAATAAGGACCGGGAGCTGCACTGCAACACAGTCATAGGTGGTTTCGGACTCAACCGAAGCGACTCGGAGAGTACCAACTCCTACATGTACCTGACACCGGACTCCCCCTCCTCTATAGTTATAGCCACAGGTGTCCCCACTAGTCTTACCTTTAGCATGAACACCGAGGAACGATTGCAAAGGTTAGAGCAAGAGCTGGTGGAAAACCGAATGGCAAATGCCACAATAAACGAAGCCCTTAGGGCAATCATGGCCAAACTGAATGACCCAGTGCACCAGGGGTTAAACCCCAAAAATTTAGAAGATGACCCAACTCCGAGTGCATGTTTTTCAGACACTTGGAGTACCGCTGTCTTGCAAGGAAACTCCAGAGTCAGGCCCACACCCCCATCCGACTTCAATGGAGATAGAGAGAAAGGGAGAGCTTTCCTCAACTCCTGTAACATTTACTTCGTAATCTGTGGAGATCAGTTTCCTAACAGCCAGTCTCAGATACACTGGGCTCTCTCCTACTTCAAGTCCGACAGAGCGGCCTGCTTTGCAAACAAAATACTCCGAAGTGAGAGGACTGGACATCCACACTACTCGGACTGGAGAGCCTTTGAGTTGGACTTTGTATGAAATTTCTGCCCAAAGAATGAACAACTCTCTGCCCTCACACGACTAGAAGGGACGGGCTGGTACTAAGGCAAAGACTCCATAGAAGAATACATTGACCGGTTTGCAGAGCTGGTGGATCTTGCAGAATACCACGATGACAAGATGATCGTAATCAAGTTCCACCGAGGCCTCGAACCAGGAATACAGACAAAGGTTGCACTCCTGGGGAGTGGAACTCCAAGCTTTGACGACCCCGAGGGATGGTATGAGGTCGCACAAAGGGTTGCATGGGACCAAGAGGCCAATGAAGCATTCACAGAGGCTCATCGTAGCCAACTTCGGACCTCTGCCAGATCAAACAGCATCCCTCCCAGATTAGTCCCCGGAGTTCCGAGGATGCCAACATTATCCCCTCGTTTCTCAGAGCCACCCTGGCGAACTCCCATGCCACCATCAAATGCGCCAAAAGAAGCTCCAACCCCAATGGAAGTAGACTGGACCTGAGCAAAAGGTTCCACCCTAGGAGTTTGTCACCGATGCCGAAAACCTGGACACTATGCACGAGACTGCCCATTGTCCTTTGATATCCGAACCATGAGTATGGAAGAAAAGTTGGAGCTGCTTCCGGAACTTCTAAACCTTGCAGGAACATCAGAAGTGGCATTGACAGAAGTACCGAAAAACTCCGAGGAAGTGGAAGGGTGGGAAGAGAAAGAAAAAGAGGAAGAAGAGGGTTTTGGGGCTGGCAGTGGGTGAATCGTGTGCCCCCGCTGCCTGTACATAATAGGTTCTCGTATCTGGAAGAAGAATGTGATGTGACCATTGCACCTTTCCTTCCAGAGGAGCAGCCATCCAAAGACGCACAAAATCAGAGGCTCCACCAAAAAAATCTCAGATACGACTCCGAAAATGGGAAAAACGACTTCCAAAGAAATATGTGGTTGCCACCACCCCAAGTCCGAAGTCGTTAGTGATCAAGGTGGAGATCCAAACAATGGACACAGCAGAAGTCAAGTCGGGTCCCGCTCTTGTGGATTGTGGGGCCACTGGACAATTCATGGACCGAGGATATGTAGAGCGACACCGTCTCACCACTCAGAAATTACAGAGACCTATCCTGGTTTACAATGTGGATGGATCACCGAACGAGGCTAGAGCCATCAGGGAAGTTGTCGATGTGATCCTCCGAGTAGATAGACATATGGAACGTACCACATTTGCGGTCACCAGCTTAGGAAAACAAGACCTTATCCTGGGTTTTACCTGGCTAGAAGAACATAACCCTGAGATTGACTGGCAAGCTCGGACTGTTAAAATGAACCAGTGTCTGGCAAAATGTCTCACCTGCCAAGCCAAAATACGAGACAAATGAAGGAAGGAACGAGTGTTGAAAAGGCAGATCTGAGAGTGTTGAATTGGCTTATTTCCGAAGCTCCTAGAAGAGGATGGTCCAGAGGAAGGAAGTGCGGAAGCAGGTGGGGGGAGTGAGGAAGAGAAAGATCCACTGGATGAGCTAGAACCCGGGGACAGAGTGATGTGTGTGATGCTCCTACCGGAGGAAGAACATGTCCGAGTTGCACAGACTACCTCCCAGAGGTTGGCAGAGGCTCATTACAAAAATGTCCGAATAGAGGCAGAAATCCCCAAATATCTCTGAGATTTCGAAAGCGTCTTTGCCAAGGAATCCTTCGATGAGCTCCCAGATAGGAAGATTTGGGACCATGCCATTGAACTTGAACTAGGGTCCAGTCCAGGTTTATCCCATGTCCCCATTAGAACAGACCGAGCTGGATGCCTTCATTCAAGAAAACCTTTGGACTAGACGAATCCAACCTTCCAAATCCCCAATGGCATCTCCAGTCTTCTTTATCAAGAAGAAAGAAGGATCCCTCCGGCTCATCCAGGACTACCGAAAGTTGAACGCAATGACAGTAAAAAACCGGTACCCACTCCCTCTCATTCCAGAGTTAGTGAATCAGCTCAGAGGAGCCAAATATTTCACAAAATTGGATGTCCGATGGGGGTACAACAACGTCCGGATAAAGGAAGGGGACAAGTGGAAGGCTGCCTTTCGGATGGACCGAGGACTGTTTGAGCAACTGGTGATGTTCTTCGGTCTCACGAACAGCCCAGCCACTTTTCAAACAATGATGAATGATATTTTTCAAGACCTCATCTTAGCAGGACTTGTTTGTGTATACATTGACGATATCCTCATCTATTCTCGGACCTTGACCGAACACCGAAGGATCACACGCCAGGTGTTGGAATGACTCCGAGAACAGAAGCTTTATCTCCAAAAGGAGAAGTGCGAGTTCGAAAAAACTCGGATTGAGTATCTAGGACTCATCATATCAGAAGGAAAGGTGGAGATGGATCCTGTCAAAATCCGAGGGGTGACGGAGTGGCCAACTCCGAAGAATCGAAAGGAAGTCCAGTCATTCCTCGGATTTGCAAATTTCTACCGACGCTTCATCAAGGACTTCTCCCTTCATGCTTGACCACTCTTCAATCTCACCAAGAAAGGGGAACCATGGAAATGGGGAGAGGGGGAGGAGGCAGCACTCCAAAAGATTAAGGGGCTTATCACCTTGGCACTGATACTGACATTCCCGGATGACTCCTGAGTGTATAGAGTGGAAGTGGATGCCTCGGACTTTGCCACGGGGGCCACCATCTTACAACAATCTCCAGAGGATGGGTTGTGGGACCCGATTGCCTTCTTTTCCAAAAGCCTAAGCCCAGTGGAAAGAAATTACAAAATCCATGACAAAGAAATATTGGCCATCATCCGAGCTCTGGAGGAATGGCGGCATTTTCTAGAAGGGACACAACTCCAGTTTGAGGTCTGGACAGACCACAAGAATCTGGAATACTTCCGAACTTCAAAAAAGCTGAACCGGAGACAGGCCCGGTGGTCCCTCTTCCTATCTCAATTCGACTTCACACTCCATCACCGACCAGGACAAAGCATGGGCAAGGCAGATGCACTCTCCAGAAGGTCGGACCACGGATCCAGGTCAGAGGACAATGAGAACATGGTCCTCCTCCGACCGGAGCTGTTCATGATCTGAGCTCTAGAAGGGATTATGGCAGTTGGAGAAGAAAGAGACACCCTCCTGGACATATGGACAAAGCTTCAGACCTCGGGCCCAGAAGATCCAGTAGCCAAGGCTATCATAGAACTCCAATGAGGACATGCCAAATTGGTATGATCCACTGAATGGATGGAACAGGACGGCCTCCTCCAATTCTGAGGGAGGATCTATGTCCCGAATGATCCAGAACTTCGGAGACACATCGTTTCTCAGCACCATGACACGCGAATAGCTGGGCATGCGGGGAGATGGAAAACACTGGAACTAATCTCCAGGAACTACTGGTGGCCCCAGATGTCACGATACATGGGACAGTATGTGAAAACCTGTGACTCATGCATACGGACCAAAATCCAGAGGCAACCCCCGATGGGAGAATTAGAACCACTCCCCATCCCCGAGGCTCGATGGGACACTATCAGCATAGACTTCATAGTAGAACTGCCAGATGCTCATGGACACGATGCAGTCATGAATGTAGTCGACTCAGTGAGCAAAAGGGCACACTTCCTCCCTACAAACACTACTATCATGGCATTAGGAGCCGCGTGACCCTATCTGACACACGTATGGAAATTATTATTCCGTGCCACGAGGAGGCAGCACTCTAGAAGGGGGGGTGATGTCAGGGGAAGACCCTCTCCGAAGCCTGATCCAAGTCCAAAGTGCCATTTCAAACTCCAATCAACTCCGAGGCTAAGACACCCAGAAACCACCGAGTGGAGACAGGAGTGATCCTGAAACATGATGACTAGAACCTGGAGTGAACGCCCGAGCCTTGGACTTAGTACCAGGAAGTTGGCTCTACAAACTCCGATGTATTGATTTATAAGCTAGTGCACAGACCACTCACCTAAAGGGTATAAAAGGGGCTCACTAGCAGCGGGATCCTTAGACTTTCCTCTTTGGATCCCCCCTGCTTAGGTGAGGACTCCACATGTATTTAGGTAGTAGTAAATAATTAAAACCTTTAGATTCCCCCTGCTTAGCTCACCTCTGAGACACCTTCGAGAGGCTGCAAGAGGGTTTCCCTTACAGATAGGATGGTGCCCTGAACTCTGCCTTGTATTCCACTCTACTCCTATCACGATATGCTGGTCTAGACATCATTTCAAGAAATATGTATAGTTCTCGGCTTTCTGGGAAATAGACTGCATCTCCTATCACATATGTGTCAAGTCCATGATACCGAGCTCTGGTTCACTTGGTAATACTGACTGACTAACCCTTACCCATATCATCCCTCACTACCATGCGGTCTTGGCTTGGTACATCTGGTGCATTATCTGGACCATCCCTATCACCCTATCCCTGTTGTAATGAAGTGGGTATTTCCCCACATCTCAGCCACCATATTCACTGCATACACTGTAATCACCCTATCCCTGTTGTAACAAAGTGGGTATTTCCCCACATCTCAGCCACTGTATTCACTGTGTACACCGTATTTGTGTCATGTGCTGTCACATGCCATATCTGGAACACATACACGTCATGACCAACGCACCAATTCTCACACATCTCCAGGAAGGGACGTGCATAGATAGTTTTACTATATAATAAAAACATGTACTAGAATAAAAATACAATCAAAAATTCCCCAAAAACATTATTCTCTCTATTTCTCTTGTCCTCCCCTAAAGTCAAGTAAACTATAATTCAATGGTTTCTAGAGATTAAAAGTCTCAAGGCATCTAGCCTTGACTAGCACTTGCAGATCAGATTCTCTTTTTCTTTTTCCACTCACATTAAAGTTTTATCACACAAGGTTCAAGACAAAATAAAAATAAAATAAAAAATAAAAATCATCATATTCCAAACAACCTCACACCCCACAAGGAATATCACAACCATCTAATTACCCCATAGTAACAGGGGCAAGTGCCAATGCCTCTGATCACCTGAAAGAACAGTGAACCAAGAATGGACAAAACACGAGAGGAAGTGAAATGACAAACAAAGTAATCAGCACAGGATTGACACCGGTTAACAGAGAAAGGACTTACCGCACAGATGGCATCGGCACCTTACCAGGGCCCAGATACAAAGACATTGGAGACCAGAGAGGAACAATGAGAGAGACAGCAAAGAAAGGAGATATTGGGAGAAAAGGATGAAGAGATTGAGGATGGTTTTATGAGATGAAACAAGGAATTTATTTGTTGCCGATGGAGCATACAGATGCAGACACACAGACACACAGACACAGCAGATTTACCATTACCACCACCAGCAGATCCATCGATGCAAGCCATGGCCGTGCAGATGATGCGAGTAGAGCAATTGACAGAAGAAGGGTTGACAGCAGCCCCAGATGATTTACCTG
Source organism: Chroogomphus rutilus (assembly GCA_003314275.1). Classification (NCBI taxonomy): domain Eukaryota; kingdom Fungi; phylum Basidiomycota; class Agaricomycetes; order Boletales; family Gomphidiaceae; genus Chroogomphus; species Chroogomphus rutilus. Next base: position 7,672 of record QLPI01003577.1, on the reverse strand, counting down.
CAAAGCCTATTGAAGCCAGCCATATGAACAAGGCCATGATTGAGATTGAGCCATTGAGGCCACCAGCAACGAGCAAGGAACTGGGCATGGACCCGGCCATTACCCATGTGGACATGACCCACATTGAGAAGAAGATCGCCATACCACCGCCAAAGAGCCACGAGGAAGAAGGACCGCATAACGCAGTGGGAGATCCGGAAAGGGCCGCATGACGAATACAAAGGGATGCCAATCATTGCATCAGTGCAAACAGGAAACATCGAAAGGGATATTATAGAGGAGGCAGGGGGAAGAATGAAGGCTGCCATACTACCTCCGATCAAAATGTCGAGATGGATGAATACAGAACCGGTGCAAGCAGATTGTGACACATCGCATGCTACAGAGAACAATTGAATGAGAGAATCAGCCAAAGCCCTAGACTCCAGGTGAACTGTAAAACTTACTGCCACCGAGACAAAAGCCGCTGTACCGCCACCAACAAGCCGCAATGAAAGGGGGCCATTGACCGCCGTGCATATACAGACGAAAAGTGATGCACCACATACCATTGAACATATCATCGTGGCAGAGCCATTGGGGCAAGCTGCTGTACCATCCACAGAGCGTGTGGAACCCATCGTAACGTCGAGAGGACCAGACATGTGCATCCAGGTCGAGAATGAGCGTACACAAGTGTTGTGTTGAGCGTACACAAGTGTTGTGTTCATCGCACAGCCAGCAGAGCCCCAGCTTTAGCTTTAGCCCAGTATCGCCACTGCCATTGAACAAGACGATGGTGGATGACGCAGAACACCCGAAAATGTGTCATGTGACACAGTCACATGCATATGGGGATGCGACAGCGATGTCTTTTTACTTGACATTCTTACTACCTGACCACCTACAAAAACATGCAGACACCATGCAGACAGCCTATACATACGAGACATCAAGTCCACATGAGAACGCACAATGCAAGCAACTGACACACCCGCAAACATCCACTGACACCTCCCTCATGATGCATTCACGCTCGACTCAACTATCACAAACGACACCACCGCTATCCTACATCCATCAACCCCCATCTACACACGTTGAAGGGGCATACATCATGTTTAAAGGGGCACACATACACACATTTCAAGGGGCATGCATACACATGTTTAAAGGGGCATGCATACACAGACTTCAAGGGGTGCAAGGCCCATTTCTCTCACCCCTATCATCCCCACCGCATCACCATACATATGCAGACCCCATCAAATCCTTGTTACTTGGAATCGACAGGGTCTGAAGGGGCGTGTTGGGTATTTCCCCACATCTCAGCCACCGCATTTGCTGCATACACCATATTTGTGTCATGCACTGCCACATGCCATATCCGGAACACATACGTGTCATGACCAACACGTCAATTCTCATGCATCTACAGGAAGGGACATGCGTAGATAGTTTTACTATATAATAAAAACATGTACTAGAATAAAAATACAATTAAAAATTCCCCAAAAACATTATTCTCTCTATTTCTCTTGTCCTCTCCTAAAGTCAAGTAAACTATAATTCAATGGTTTCTAGAATCCCCTCCACCCCCTACTATTCTCTCATTCCCTGTCCATCCCCTTACCTGTTCTCCCTTGGAATATTTACTATTCATTTATTAATTTGGTCATGGCCCTATTGTTTTATCTTTGACTGTTCTTTATTGTTCTATTCTCACCCACTCCCTCATTATTTTATTCTCAGCCATATTTCATTGTTCTATTCTTGCCTACATTTCTTTTTCTATTCTTGATCACTGAGGACAATGCCTCCATATGATTCTTCATACCTTATTGTTCTCCATTCCTTATGCCACTCTGTTCTACATCTTGCTTGTTAACCTAGATAAGTAGCAGATGTATGTAGATAGTTCCTCGCTCTGAATATCAACTTGGTTGCATCCCCTTGTCTGCCTTTCTTCTTTCTAAAGTCCTTCACTTGGGCCAACACTCTTGGCATCTTCCCAGGTCTCTCTTCTGTCCAAATCAGTGGCATGCAGGGAACAGCAGGGTGCAATGCATGAGCACGTTGAAGCCTAGCCACTATGACTGGCCTGCAGGACTTGGCCGGTTTCCAATCGTACCTTCGGCATTACCAAGGCCTAACAATATGACTGAGTGTAGATTGGATGGGATCTTCTTCTGAGTGAGAAATATGCTAGGGGAGGTATGGGAAGATATGTTGGGTGTATGTATACACCTTACCCCTGAGAGATCAACCTGCAATATATTCTCGCTTTTAGTTGAATTTGGTATCGAACTGTATGCTTTTTAATTCTCTATTTTTCGAATTATTTTTTGTATTTTTACTCTCAAAACTAAGGGAGATATTGTATTTCTATGTGTACACTACTTACCGGCACTTGCCTATGCACGATGCGACATGCATGGCCAGCTCCCGGGACCGGTAGCCTGGCTTAAACCTTCGATAGGGTCAGGAGCTGGCTCTAGTATATATGCGAGTGAAACCTCACTCACATATGCTTCCCTCCTCAGTGGTTGACTACACTGAGGAGGTGAGTTGTATAGTATAATTCATGTAGTGTTAGGACTGATTTTCTTTCTTTTTACTCTGTAAGAAAATTAATTAGGTATATTTCTTGAATAGACTTGTAGTGGTTGACTACACTGAGGAGAAAATTAATTAGATTGTCCAATAAAATCTCTGAACTACTGTACAAGCTGCCATAATCTCTACACGGTTATGGGCCCCAGGGACTTAACAGAGAAACTACCTTTGACCATGGGGAAGCTTACTCCTGATGGATCTAATTGGTCTTTATAGAGAGCTACACTCATGAGTTATTTCCAGTCAAAGAACTTGCAGAAGCACATCCAAGGCACAGCCAACAAATCACCTGATCCTCCTACTTTTCCCAAAGCACATGTCCTCACTGATGATGAGGAACTCAAGGTAGAGAAGGCTGAGGAGAGACTCAAAAAGTGGCTGGCCAGAGAAGGGCTTGTCAAGACTCAAATATTGGTATCCATGTCAGAGTCACTTTCTTTAATGCTAAAGAAGAAGAAAGATACAAAAGAAATCTGGGATACCCTGGTAGCTGAAATGACGAAGAAACCAAAGATGGTTGTCACCAGCATCCAGAGACAACTCTGTAATATGAAATGTTCGGAGGATGATGATCTCAGGGAGCAACTTGATAGGGCTCAAGATTACTTTGCAAGACTCAATGATATGGGAGCCAAAATCTCTGATTCAGAGTTCCTCAATATTCTATTAGCCTCATTGCCACCTTCCTATGAATCCGTAATGAATGCCCTCACGACATCTCTTGAAGAAGTCGGGAAGCCAATGGACCCAGATAATATTATCTGTATTCTCAAATCTCAATATGATAGGAGAAAGACCTTGTCTATTTCACATGAGGACCAAGGGTTCATTGGTACATCAGACAAAAAGAAGCAGACATGTACCAACTGCAATAAGCCTGGACACACTATTGAGATGTGTTGGGCTAAAGGCAGTGGCAGAGAAGGTCAGGGACCTAGACAAAAGAAAAGAGCTAAGTCAAAGAAAAAGAAAGGAAAAGGGAAAGGCAAAGCTAACGTGGCTGATCAAGATGAGTCCTGTGATGAGGATGATGGCAAATCAATGGCATTCATCAATCATGATTGCACCACCTTCATTAGAGATGGATCAGGCGACACTGTTATACTAGATACAGGAGCTGGTTCTCATATGACGCCGCATAAGAACATGCTTGAGAACTACAAGAGCTTCCCTATGCCATGCTTTATTAGAGCAGCTGATCAAGGCAGCTTTGATGCATATGGGAGTGGTCAACTCAAGATAATCACTAGAGTGAGAGGGAAAGCAGTGTCATTGACATTGAAAGATACTCTATATGCTCCTAAAATTACCTTCACCCTTATTTCTATTGGTCAATGCGACGATGCCAGAAACCGGACAGAGTTTGCTTCACAGAAATGCACAATCAAGAATTCGTCCGGCCATATCTTATTACAGGCACCTAAGTTACACGGCCTATACAGATTGGACAATCAGTCAACCCACAAATCCACGCAACAATGCCTAACTGCCATAGAGACACATCACAGACTAGGGCATATATCTTACAAGGCCCTTAAGCACTTGATGGATCGTGGTATGGTTTATGGCCTAGAGCTATCTCAAGCTTGAGACAAATTCACTTGTGATGCGTGTATCAAAGCTAAGATAACATGCAAACCGCTCCCAAAAGAACCAAGTGAGCATTCGAAAAGAATTGGTGACAAGATATTTTCAGATGTATGGGGACCGGCGAGACATATCACAATAGATAAAAAGTCTTACTATGTCTTGTTTACGGACGATCACTCAAGGGAATCAGTGCTCTATCTTATGAGCACAAAAGATCAAGTCTTTGCCAAGTACAAATTGTATGAGGCATTGATGCTTTGGCAGAGGAATGTATATATCAAAATGCTTCTCTCAGATCGAGGGGGTGAATATACAAGTACTGAATTCAACAACTACCTAGATAAGCAAGGTACAAAATACAAATATATGGTACACGACACTCCTGAACAGGACAGGGTGGCAGAGCACCTAAACCGTACATTGGTCGAAAAGACCCATGCCATGCTACTAGATTCAAATCTTCCCAAGTATTTATGGGGATATGCCATTCATCATGTGAATTATCTTAAAAATCGCACGCATAAACGAGCTCTACCGGACAAGACACGTTATGAGATGATTTACCATCAGAAGCCAAACTTACAAGACACGCATGAATGGGGGATGGACGTCTATGTGAAAATCAAACAAGATGATAAACTATTGTCTAGAGCCAAGAAAGCTAAGTGGATTGGTCATTCTGCACAAAGCGATGGCCATTGCATTTATTGGCCAGAGAGTCGAAAGGTATCAGTCGAGCCAAATATTATATTTGAGGGGGTGTTACCATCTTCAAGAGCTCCTATTTTACCTACAGATGACCGCTTAATTCCTACATCAAGAGCCATTAAAATATCACCCAAAACTACCACACCAGCACCTCAAATGGGGTCATGTGTAGTGATTGGCGCAGGTATTGGAAACCCGTGCGGGTAGCGGGTATGGGTAGCGCGGGTAAGGGTCAGGGTCAGGATTTCCAACCCGGCCCAAACCCATACCCACAGGCAGGTACGCTTATATAAGTGAGGTTAGCGCTGAAACTCACTTATATAAGCAAGGTTAGCACTGAACCTCAGTTATATAAGCGCATTTAGCGCTGAATTTCAATGTCCAAACGATGTAGCCAGCACGGGTTCTCACTGGGAATCATGAAAACTCGATTCCGCAACCTGACCACAGTTTCATGCTGGCTCTAGAAACCCAACTCACTGAAAATAGGGCTCTTCTAGCCCCAGGTTGCCAGTTCATACTCCAGGCATTGCTGGAACTCTGCCGAACATGCGAGGTTTTCCCTGTCAGTGACTCGAGCACCTCGGAGAACCTTGGGCCAAAACCTATAGGTTTTAAAAAGTCAATGTTGTCCTGCCAGTGGCCCTGCATTTAGGACAGCTACTGGATGGTCAGGATGACTGCCAGCAGTGGAGGCCTGGTCTGGGTAAACTTTCAAGGGTTTCCTGCCACTGCGTTTGGGGTGCTGATTGCAGCTTTTATTGCACCCATCTTCATTTCATCATGCTATGCACAACATGAGTACATGGGTAGTCACCAGAGTACACCCGCACCTGTGTACCAGTAAGAGATGTCTGGTTGTCAATCCTGTCAAGACCCCTACTGAAAACGCATACGGCACATATGGCGCATACGATGCGTATGGTGCATATGGTGCATATGGTGCATACAACGCGTACGGCACATACGATGCATACGACGTGTACGGCACATACGATGCATACGATGCATACGGCGCATACGACATGTACGGCGTGTACGACATGTACGACGTGTATGGCGTATATGACATGTATGGCGCATATGGCACGTACGACGCATACGGTGCGTATGGCACGTACGACGCATACGGTGCGTATGGCACGTACGACGCATACGGTGCGTATGGCACGTACGACGCATACGGTGCGTATGGCACGTACGACGTGTATGGTGTGTATGGCACGTACGACGCGTACGGTGCGTATAGCACGTATGGGGCATACAACTCGTACGGTGCATATCCGCACGCCTCGTGGGTTGCTTTACAGTCAGCTTTTTTTTTCCTTTGTTTGCTCGGTTTGTCCATTGTTTTCTGCTCGCTTGCATTATTCACTTGCATTGATTAGTATGTATCTCATGGGCAAGTACTTCTTGACACTATATACCCCCACAATCAAATCGAACCGAACCATAGATATATAAATCCTATACTAGGCACTCTTGTACCTTCTATACTAATAAATCAATGGAACCATCCTAATGGAGTAATCATATGATGTAATAAAAAAAGAAAAAAACTAACAAAACAACGTTAGGCAAAACACATAAAAAGATCAGTGAAAAGTACAACAAAAAACTCACTTTCAAAACCCATGTCATATCCTAGTAGGCATCCATTTGCCTTAGTTATGGCTGACTACCTACTAAATCACAATGAAGCAGAACACAATGAAAACAGCGATACCATATGCTATGACAGTAACAATTCTTCCATACATGAAAGTATCAAAATCATAGTAGGCCCTTGCATCTTCGAGAATACCAGAATTGAAGTAGACTCTGGCATACTAGAAGAAGAAAGGAAGGAACCTCCAAAACCAAATAAGTGGAGGAAAATACGAGACATAATCAGACATTTCCACCACATTCTATGGGAAATATTCCATTGATAATAGAATAGTACCATAAAACACTTTTAAAGAACAAACCGACAAAAATAATAATACATATGTACATCTGATCTACCAATTTGTTCACATCCTAGCATAAACTGAGATATCAAAATGAGCACGTGTACCAAAGATCAAAAACATGACTATATTAAAAATACAACGTTTCACTCGAATACCAACTTGAATCATACCACCACTCCAATGTTGCAAAGCACAGAATTCCTCTATGCATTTGACACAAAAGAATATGAAACAGAAGCTAAACGACACTATGCACAATTCTCTATTCCCTCACGTCCAAGAAAAATTTACCTCAAAAAAAACACACACAAACCACACATACCGTATAGGAGACCCCATCTTCTTTGGAGAATCCATTCATGCATATCAACTCCATGATATCAAAATGAAACACAGAGGAGACGGCCAGCTTTCCTATGAAGCAGAATTCAAATCACCGAAAAAACACATACCCTCCTGAAACAGTATCATTCACTCTTCATCCTATAATAACCAAAAGAACCAAAAACAATCGATTTGGATGGATACTATGGATGTGGAGAAAACTATGTAACATTCTACCAACAAGGGAATGAACCACCTTACAAATACGCTGCATAAATATGTATGTCTACAATCCAAACCTAAATACATCTGCTCTAACTATATCAAAACACCCCCTTTTGTTCTTCTTCCAACATCAGAAAAAAACACACACTTGCGTACACATGTATCTATAAATCAATCTGAAAGATCAACAAAATTCTCAGCAATCACTTGTCTAAAAAATACTCCTTTCTATGAAAAACAAAACCTCTGATGAAACGACATATCAAAGACAAAAA
>QLPI01003576.1:1972-17183 GCA_003314275.1 Chroogomphus rutilus | reverse complement strand
GACTCGGGAGATCATCTTTTCTTCTTCCCTTTGCTATTGCTGACAACTTTGGCTCCTCCTTCCACCAAACTTCCTTGCGTAGCACCCCCTGTTGTTCCCTTTTTCCGCTTTGCCCCGTGGTGATGTAGGTTAGTCCTTTCGCTCTTTTTTAGCCAGCGTTCTGGGTCAGGGGGAGGGGTAACACCAGGAATAACACCCTTGGGAACACGAGACGTCCGCACTTTCTTCTCTGAAACCGGAGCAGGTGCAGGCTTTGCTGTCGCTTTAGATAGGATAGGGTAAGGTGATAGGAGCGACGGAGGTGGAGCGTCCTCCAGAGAATTGATATAGGACTGTGGGAGGGTGTGAAGTGAGCGCAGAAATCCTGTTTGCAAGAAATCAAGGTGTGTTTGGGAAGCTTTCAAATTCGTGAGTGAATCCGACTGTTCATCCGAGTGCTAAGAGAGCAACCGTGAGTCTTGTAAGCAACAATGGTTTAAATATATTTACCGGTGGGGAGGAGTCAAATATATCAGAGTAGAGGTCTTGTGCCTGTTGGTAGCTGCCACAACGATACTCCTTATGAGGGAACAGAAATTGATCATCGATATATACCCAAGATCAACTGGAAGAAATGTGACCCACAATCTGAGCCTCCATGTGCATTACACCCCGCTTTTCAGTTTCACCCTTGGGCTCGATGTTTTGTACGACATCGTGAGCCTCGGGTTCACGATTCAAGCGGTACAGCGCGTAAGCTTTCCCAAACAGAAGCGAAAATGTCTGCTCCCGTCCCTCGAGAAGTGTTTCTGATAGCGCAAGCGCAAGAGCGTGTTGGTCCGTGTGAAGCAAAAGGGCTAGCTTAGTCTGCGATGCATCTGGGTCATTTGGCTCCAGGCGGAGAACTGGTGGAGATAAGAAATCTAATGTAAAGTGTAATAGCTTTGGCACGCACGCACTCTTGTCGCATGTCTTGATAGCGTTTTTAAGATGACCGCCGTCAATCTGACTAACAAGAGACTTGAAATGTTTTCGTATGCGTTCGCTAACAGGAAGAGGTTCTTTGGGGCTGGAGTTTTTACGTTGGAAGGTCGGCCCCCCCATGAAGTGCAGCGGAGTTGAAAGTTTCAATCGACGCCAGTATCGATCCCCCGATGACCAGTGACCCGTGAGCGTCCAAGCTTCTTTGCATTGTCTCATTTTAAGCGTGTTAAGCAGGCTTCAAAACGATGCTAATGTTGTAGGAGATGCTGAAGCTATTCAACAACTTGAACCAGAGCCAGAACCAGAGCCTGTAGCCGTTTCGCCTGTTGAGGCACCGGTAGCAGGCAAAAAAAGACCTCGTATAGACCTGACTACCGATTCTAGGGAGCGCAAGCGTGGTAAATCGATATTCGGAATATTAGTTGGGACGCTTAACAAAGCCAAAAAGGAGGATAACGACCGAAATGCATCTGATGCTGCAAGTTTTCTGCTGTTGTGACATTGTACACACACACTGAATGCTTAATAACAGGCCAAAAAGCGAGCTGATATTGATCGTAGATTGCAAGCGCAACTTGCGGAAGAAAACGACAATGTACGGCGTACGGAGGAATTAAAAAGGGATCGCCAGACTGCAAACAGGAAGGAGGAAGAATTAAAGCTAAGGGAAACGATTGTGAGTGCTGTTATTGGTCTGCTTATTGTGATTATTCAATAGGACATAGTATCATTGTCGCCGTACACGTCTCCCTGCGCTAGCAAACTTCCTGCTCACCTCAGATACTATCCCGTCAGGGGAATGGGATCTTTCAACCCCGTTACCGGCCTCTGTCAATCCACTGGCAGCTCCACCCCGGATACATCCACCCCCACTTATATACCTTCCCGCTATCCTTACACCAGCACAGTCTGCGTTTGTTGAAAAACGCAAAACTGAGGTGCGCACAGATATTCCGATGATCAAATGATTTCCATATTTAATAACACCTGATCTCCGGACATTCTACAGGTGAAAGAGGCTGTTGACAAGGAATGGCAAGATTGGCTCACACAACGCAAAGAAGGTTACGATGAGGTCGATAAACTCCGGGCCCGAGTGGAAGAGGAGGAGAAGCGGCGTGATGATAATAAGAGTCAAGAGACTGCTAAGCAACCTCCAAACGATGGTAGCGTTCCGATGAATACAGATGCGGAAGATCTCAGGAAAGAGGATCACGACGGTGATGTCCCTGCTGTTAACGGGGATACAGGAGCGGATAAGGGGCGCAGCTCTGCGCCTCCAGAGAAGGAGAAAGAAAAGGAAAAGGATCCGGGAAAGGACGGTGAGGTAGCTACGGTGGCAGACGGAGACGATGCGGTTGAGTACTGATTCTAGGTGGGCAACGTGTCTTGTATTGGTCCCCTTTTGATATTCATACACTATATGCTGGTAGCAAAATGCCAAGGCAAGGTATTGATTTTATTCTCCTCCTTGTTGACGTATTTTGTAGTTCCTAATTGTTATTGCTGCCCTTCTTTACAATTCAATTTTTTTTTTTGTAGTTTACACGCAATGAATATGTCAAATTGATGCGCTTCGTGTGGTAATGTTAATTGCCAACCCACGTGCGACACGTGCTGGTTGGAGCGCGTCATTTGTTGACTTCTTGCAGAATGTCCTCACCTCCTGTCATTCGGTCTCTTGGACAAGATGATCTGAAGATGATTAAATATCAGATTGGTCTCTCTGAAATGGGCCCTCTCGCCGTAGCCAACAACAAAGGTTCGTCAGTCAGTTGCGACATTGCGACATGGTAGCTTAAGCAACCTTATAGGTTATTTCCACCCATTAACCATTGCTGTCTGGATTGCATTGTCTTCTGTCATGATCCAGTACTTAGACTGGTGGCCTGTCACAGACGGTCCTTTAGGTAGATGGGGTGTGCTTCAACCCTTGCCGGCTTTTGCATCCATAGCAGTCCCAGTCATGTTCTTTTTCGACTGGTAAGCATGCAAACAGTTGTATGTATAGTGCTTCCTCACACACATGCGATGCAGGATCCACCGTCCTACCTTCGAAGAGGCTCTCTCCAAGGCTCTCAAAGCCCGCGACATGCAAAACCCTTTACAGCATTACTCACTCTCACCCGCATCAGGTTTTTACATATTAGAAAATAAAAAGAGGCCAATTGGCCTCATAGCTCTGGACGCCTCATCGACCCCTTCGTCTCCGAGAGCAGCATCGAAGGCTAAAATAGGTGCAACTGCGGAGACGGCCATTATTCGACATTTTTTTGTCGAGGAAGCGTATCGTGTTGCAGATGTTCAGTTGGACCTACTGAACTTTGCTCTTTCGCGGGCATTTGATGCTACATCTTCACCGCTGCCTCGGAGAGTACGAGTCATAAGTAGCGATTTGGAGTCTTACAAGGTCAAGGCACTTCGAGCTACAAAGTTTCACCCTGTATCAAAGTGGGACGGCGATGGACCGCAGGAGTGGAAGGTCGGCGTATTTGGGTGGAGATGTCGATGGGTGGAAATTGACCGAGCTGGGTGGAATGCCAACAAGAAGTGATGAAGAATACTACGAATCCATGGAATTAATTATTGAGTCATGTTATTCGTTTGTAGCCTCTGTAATTCGTTAGAAATATCTCTCGTAACTTACTGACGGTTTCACGTTCTTATCTCGTTGATTGTTCTGACCAATTCGAGTTGTTTGCCGGTAGTCGCAACCGATTAGTTTCAGCGTTCTGATGAGCTTAACCAATCACAGTTCCTTTTGATTCATCTTTATCCTCGCCCAGCCCTTCGAACCTATTGTAGAAGTGGCTGATGTCATTGGAACCACCTTTGAGAGTAGTAACACGGTCACCACGCGGTAGATGAATTTTCCTTATCCTCCATCATTTCCGTAGCTTACAGCCTTACACAACGCGTATAACGATGCCCTAGGGGAAGGTGGCTCCTCAGTTTTCACACTGAGCTTACGCCGTCCTAGAGTTGTTCTTACAACAGGTTATGGGCCTCGCCTGAACATCTACATTTAATTTATCTTGCACGCGCACCGCTCATCGCATCATGTCCTCTGATGATGCAAAGAAATCAACCGTCCTCACTTCAATTGAGGAGTTTGATGGAACCAACTGGGCAGACTGGTCCTACTCTGTCAGAAGCACCTTCCGGGTCAATATCTGGGTCAACTTCCTTTCTTCCTTCCCTCCCTCTCACTCAGCAAATTCATGAGATATCTGAGTTGAGGTCCCGCATTGAGTCCGCTGGCATGCCCATTGCGGATAGCCTGCACGCGCTGCTCCTCCTATGCGCCCCTCCCCTCCACCTACGAGGTAGTCCAGCAAAACATCTTCGCCAACATCAGTGATTACAAATGTCTGCAGAGATGCGCTCGTCCTCTCTCAGGTGATGCGCTCGCAGATCCTTTCTCAAGTGATGAGCTCACAGATCCTTCCCTGGGAGCTGTGGCAAGGCACCAGCGCAAAAGCTAGGACTATCAAACATGGCAAGAAGTCCACGAAGAACACCTGCAACTTTTACGGACATTGGGAGAAAGACTGCCGTCGTAAACAGGGCGACCTCTCCATGGAGGAGGTGCAAAGTGAGCAGAAGAAGGGGGGGAAGGCGAGGGCGAAGGGCAAAGAGAAGGAGGCAAAAAACTGTCGCACCTTGAAGTACCACCCGACACGACTATAAACATTGCTAATGCTGCAAATGATGCCATATTGCACGTGAGACTAAATGGCTCCTAGCACACACTTTCGAACACCACGGAATAAAATCACCGCAATACGTCTACATGTACTTGATATTGGGACCCATGTCACGAGTCGCCGGAACAACAAGGAATATCACTAAGGGATGTCAGACATGCTCCTGATCTCGAGGGGACAATTTATTTCTATACGTAACAGGAGTTTTCACATTTTTCACACTGAGCTTGTGCCGCCCTAGGGGGTGGTTGCTCTCAACAAGCCAACTTGAAATCCATGTTCGGTAACACTTGTTCTACCATTCGTGTTCGCCGGTGTAATGATTATGCGCAGTAGCTAAACAACGGAAGGCTCAGTGAACGGGTGGTTCACTGAGGGGCTGCTATGTACTCGTCTGATATATATATACGGTCCCGGTCGAACATGGCCGGGACCTCCATGCCTTACTGCGTTCTATGCTTACACACGCTAGGTTCAACAGCCGGTGCCCAAGTGCTGTTTACGTATTCGCTTATATGCTACTTGTAACAAGAACTGCTCATCTATAGATCAGTCCTCAGTGCTTATCACGTGACCTGATGTGTACATATCTGTAGGTAAATTTGAATCCCCGGTCACCTATGACAATTGTTCCGTCAAGTCGCTTCCGTGGTCGTACACTGACGCCGTCCAAATCCTCCGAGATTCGAGATGAATTATTTCCATACGTAAAAGGAGTTTCACACCGAGCTTACGATTCTGCCAAGTAGACCTTCCTTAATAACCCCGTTCATCTATAGATCAGGTCTTATCAGCTCTTATCACGTGATCTAATTAAGATATGCATACTGTGACTCGACCTGGCTCTAGCCGGCCCCTCGGTCATTTATGACATTATTTCAGGTCGCGTCCGTGGTCGTACACTGACGCCTTCCAAACTTCCGACCTTCGAGAACCTGTCCCTGAGCCAGCCTCTTACACAGTCGCTCAGTCATCCACCGAGCAACCAGTAGAACACAGTATATATTCCTGTGGTATAAATACTGGGCTGTCAAGTCCACTGATACTTGTAACATTCTGCAACAATGGAAGCTCCTCCTTCCTATGCCTCTGCTACTCTCCCAGGCTACTCGGAAAATCCAACTCTAGCCGAGCAGCGTCATGTTATAGCTGATGCGTCCCAACACGCTTTCCAACCTGTAGAGGAATATCAGTACAAGAACGGACATCTCATCCTTAATTTGGGTCCAAAGCATCCGCGAATCTTCAGACCTGTCTATGGTTGGAACAATCTGGTAACTGGATACGTGCAGATCAAGAAGAATACAAAGAATGTGCAATCTATCGTTGCTACTATTCACGGCCAGGTGGCTACAGGGTTGACCGAGCGTGGATTCCTTACACACCAAAATCGAACAATCGTGCTTCAGGCGTCACAAACCCTGTTTGATTCTTCAGACGGTCAGGTTCCCGAAGGCGGTGCATGTTATGCATTCTCCTTTCCGCTCCCATCCTATGTCGCAGGGGGATCCGACCCTTTGCCGCCAACGTTTTCTGCTCTCCATTTGGGACTGGCAGTTGATGTGTCATACTATATCAAGGTCGAGATGATTCGCAAGGGGATACTAAGACAGAATGAGCGGTGAGGATGTTCTCTTCTTGTAAAGCAATGATCTAATTCCCAGCTAGGATTAAAGCCTTTTTCTTTTATCTACCTCGTACATTTGCGCCATTGCCACAATGCCAATTGTCAATCATCCGGGACGAGAAACTCAATGTCGGGGATGAGCTTGACCATTGGCGAAGTTTCGAGGTGCTACCCACTCTTGGAGGATGTCCTGTGTCAACCGATGTGTCTGACCTGCGCATCACGGTGAAAGATCCTCGTTAATGGAGACTTTCTGTTTGCTCATTTTGAAGCAGCTCACCCTTAAGCAGCCTCTCATTTATGCGTCGGGATCCGCGATACCATTTGCCCTGAAAGTCACATTTGGAGTGGTGACAGAGGCCATATCGTCATTGCTGTCAACGTCGTCCGTCCAGCTGATACGCTTAACAAGTATTCATGTCGGCCCTCGAAGGGCTGAATTCGAGACCTTGCTAGGCAATGGGGATGTCTTTCGAGTCGAAGAGCACGAAAACGAGAGACATATGATCGGGAGCGTGACTTGTTCGTCCTCAGGCGAGTCAAGTTTGCGGATGGACGCTGTTGAAGTCAGGGTGAGGCAAAGAGTGCTAGCGGTATTGATATTTCTGACAGCCCTCTTAGTATGTTTTACGTGTCAAAGTATCACCACGCAGAGACATACCATCTCTGGCCTGCACTCTGCCCACATACGTGCGCGATATACCGTTGAAGATGAAAACACATTGGACGACATTGGACGGTAACACGGATGCGACAAGTCCTGCGCTGTGTCGTTACCCAAGGGCATAAATTACTAGGAATAAAGTAAAGTACTAGGAATCAAGTACTAGGAATCAAGTACTAGGAATCAAGTACTAGGAATAAGTACTAGGAATCAAGTACTAGGAATAAAGTACTAGGAATAAGTACTAGGAATTAAGTACTAGAAATAAAGTACTGGGAATAAAGTACTAGGAATAAAGTACTAGGAATAAGGTACTAGGAATAAAGTACTAGGAATAAGGTACTAGGAATAGGAATAAAGTACTAGGAATAAAGTACTAAGAATAAAATACTAGGAATATATATATGTATACTGTATGATACGTAATAGATTCATTCTTCCGCAGTCATGGACCTATGGACGCCCCATATGGTCCTGTCCGTGCGCAGCTGAGTTTGAAAGCTATTGTTCGTTCTGTCATCCGTCACAGCGCGATTACCCCCGAGGTACTTTCAGCGCCTTCCCTTTCTTGTCTTTCACTTTGAAGTTGCTACTTCAGAGACCTCAGATATGACACCTGCTCGCTATGGAAAGCGTGCCGTACCCAATTGGTCCAATTTGCCACCAGAGATATTGAGGTGAGTGCGGTCAATGCCACGCTTAAACATAGGTGTGACAACTTCTGACGCCGCGCGCAAGGCTGGTTGTCGCCAATTCTTTGGCCTACAAGCCTCAAGTCTATCTCCCTTCTGGCTGGCAGCATCCAGACTTTCATTATCAGAGGCTTGTGTTTGAAAGCGTGCGCGATGCTCATGATATCCAGCGCTTTATGCGTGTCTGTCCACAGTGGCACCGTGCCCGTCAGTGCCACTCAGCCTTATACCGTTTCATCACTTATTGTCCGCACAGTTATAAGCCACGACTTTTGGGTTGGAGCGTGCAGGAAGCTCGACCGCCAGGACATCCTAGGACGTTCTATACTGTCTCGCGAAGCGCAGGCCGCGGCGCTTGTCGGTTCCGCTAACAACAATACCAACCTTCGCGTCGTTTATAACTATCATCATTTTAACTTTGTTTCTCAGGCATGTTGTTTGCCCTGCCGCATCAACCGCCCCTACTCGAAAGATGGCATTGGTAACGTCAAAACCACCTTGGCCACTGCTTCCTTTGGTCAGGTTCCTGTATGCAAGTCCCACCGAAACAACTCTTTCTGTGGTGTTTGCCTCAAGGACGTCACATTGGCATCCCTTGGTGACCACAGCCAAATCGCTAAAGTACCTGAAAGCCTCTTCGAGAATGAGGATTTCGACACCTGGCCCACGGTCCACACGACTTGCTTTCATTGTCGTCGTGATGCGCTTCTCCGAACTGTCATCTTTTATTCGAACGCGTCCATCAACCTGTTTGACTTTATTGGCGGTCCCAACCTTGATACCAAAGACTATGAGGCACGAAGCACTGTCGACAGCTTTGTCGACATGGCCGAAGGTGGCGTCAATGACGTCATTAATGTGCTCCTCGAACGACACTGGCTCCGCGCCAACACTAATTTGGGCAGCTTGCTTGATCAAGCCGTCGCCAGTGCGCGCTATTCCAGAGCCGAGTTTGAAGAATATGAGAGTGAAGACGAGATCCTCAGGTGTGTTCATTTTCAAAGTTTCTTAGCAAGTGCTGACTTTTATTCAGTGACGATGAAGAAGAGTCTTACGATATGCTCCAAAGCCAGGAGGAGGGTGGCGTTCGCACTTTGGCAGTCACTGCTTGGGCTCGGGCCCGTATCTTGGATGGAAACTGGGTCACACCAGGTGACATTTGGTGTGTCACTACAGGCCAAGTGTCTCCCGATTCTTTATGGAATCCTTCCCTGTCCCCCCCAACAATGCACCCGGTGCCCTATTCATTACAAACAACTCCTTCCAACGAATCTACTACACTCTCCAGCTCAGAGATCGAGGATGCGATGTCTGTTGAGCCCTCCTCCGCCTTCCGACAATCCCCGCACTATCCCGCGACTGACCCCCACACCTCAATCCCGTCGTTGCGGTTCGCGCAGTTGACGTCCAACCTGTTTCGGACGACGTTCAGGGACATCCTTCTTGAGCCCATGCGACACATCGTTTGCCGCCTCATGGTCGAGGCCCAGAGCGCTCATCAGGATGCTTGTGTACGGATCGCCAAACTCGATCTGGACGAGGTGTTGGAACTTCTCAGAGATGAGCGCACCTGGTATGTCGACACTGTGAATGGGGCTAGGTTGATGCACGCTATCCCGTATGTGCCCGCCAGCACTTTCAACATGGCGCCGATGACGCGCAGCTTGCTGGAAGGGATATGGAGAGAAGCTTGCGCCCCTCTCTTCCAGTGTCAGTGCTCTATATGTGATCGAGCCATGAAGAATCATGGACAGGGAGGACGTTCTAATGTTGTTCAGTCCGTTGAAGTACAGGCTCCCCCGCAACCACCTTCAACCGTAGTTCCGTCCCACGAGCCGCCCAGCCAAATTGTGCTCATTGAACATAAATCCGCGCCGGCGAGTAGTCCTGCTCCTGACGCAGGGCATCCGTCACCGCCAACTGTCGCGCCTAGCTCAGACGCTGGTAGCACCCGATCTCGAAAGCGGAGCTCCGCAGAGATCGACGATTCTGAAGTACCGGAAAGAGTCTTAGACAGAGAGATCTTTCCCATACCCCGGAAACGTCAGCGCACGAATGACTTTCGCAGTGACGAAGATGCTGCGATGAGTAGCGAGCCCGACTCGCCTGCGGACGTTGATTCAGGGGAAGGTACTGGTCCAGGATCACCTGCCAATTCAGCAGGTGTACCGTCGGAGACGAGCCTCAGTAGCTCCTCCACATCCGATTCCTCATCTTTGCGTTCCATCGCCAGCAGTACCCCACTTTTGGCTCTTCCTGCCATTGAAAAACCCCGTATTGCTGGTTTGAAAGCTGGAGCATTACGTGTCGACACCATAAAGGTCCACGGATACGATGAGGAAACCATGTACGATGATGCAGAAGACGGTGTGGTGTATTTGCCGTGAGGCCACCAGTGCGCCTCAAAAGGAGTCCTTATATATATTTTTACCCCTACTAAGAGCAATTGCGTTTTCTACTCTGAATGGAGCAGCAGTCCCAAAGGACGACCAATCCATTGTTACCATCTGCGATATCTTGTCCATACGCATTTCTTCCCCTTTTATATCCCCGTGATCCCCCGTGCCTGGCCTTCATTTCTGCACAACACATGACTCGGTTACCCTTCCCACATAACCACGCCACGGCACAGGGGTTCTACGAAGATGTTTGCGTATTTCTTCAGTCTCGTTTCCTGGCTACGTCCCCAAAAAAAAAGATGTATTTCTAGAATTGGCTTGCCTAAAAGACAAGGTTCCTGATTCAGGATGCTTATCATTAATCCTCGTGTGACTGAGACGTATGCAATACATTTGTGAGAATAATACAGGTAACGATGCAGTGAATGTTCATGATGCGAGGCGGTATGCGTAAGGTAGTGGAAAAAAAAAAAGTTGACGGCACAGAACCAGAGAGTATTCACTGAATGCCGAGAACAATCATAGTTAAAACTGTGATACCGAACAAGGTAACGATCGAAGGCCAGTGGGGGGTATTTTCTGCACCATTGGGGGTTGTAGTTCCTGAGGGAGCGGCAGGGGAACTGGTCGAAAGCGGTATCGTCCCAGACGCAGTCGGCGATGGAAAAGTGACCGTTACAGAAGCGATGTTGCAGAATTGCTGGTACGATTTCAGAGTGTAAAAAAAACAAATATATGGGGGTGTTGTATGCGTACTTGGGCTACAGACTCGGCGCTGGCGAGGTCAGAGGGACATTGGCTGGACACACATTGCACGGTGGTATTTCTGAATATCGACCTGAAGAGGGGGCAAAAGGGTTAAGTGGAAACAACGGGTGATGAATCCGTGAGATGGATGATGGATGAGAGAAGGTTAAGTGTGACAAACTTGGGACAGTAACAATTGGTTTGGGTGATTGATGAGCAGTTGGATGCTGCTACGGAAACGGTGAGACAGTTGGAAACTGTATGGGTGTAATGAGTATTACGGTGCACGTGCTTTTTTTTTTTTTTTTTTTTTTTTGGATTTTTATGTTAATGCTCACCGCAGGACGAGACGCCGCTGAGACTAGGAAACGAGGCGGACGATGTGGGTGTGCTAGAGAGGGTAATGGTTCCATTGGGAATCGTGGCCGTGGCCGTACCATTTGCGGATAATGTTGTGGTACCGTTCACTTGTGGTAGCGTCGTTGTTGTGCCATGAGGTGTATTTGAAACTCGAGTGGTTGAATGAGAGGATATCGAGGACGAAGTTGACTGTGCAACAGCCAATGATAATGAAAAGCTTAGGAAAAACAGACGGAGAAGAGTAAAGTCCATCCCCATTATGCAAGTGCTTTTCTTTTTCTTTACACAAGGTTGGGGTGGGCGGGGCTAGATTAAATATGATAGTTTAAAGGTGTGGTGTGTCACAAGTCACAAAAGACAATGGGTGTGGTGGTGGGGACGGTGGGACGTCATTGTGACTTTTCA
Organism: Chroogomphus rutilus; assembly: GCA_003314275.1. Taxonomy (NCBI): domain Eukaryota; kingdom Fungi; phylum Basidiomycota; class Agaricomycetes; order Boletales; family Gomphidiaceae; genus Chroogomphus; species Chroogomphus rutilus. The sequence continues at coordinate 5,619 of QLPI01003576.1, read as the reverse complement.
TTAAGCAAAAATAGGGTTTTAAATCTTATATTATATATATATATATATATTGTCACAGCTTAGCTTGAGCCTGACGCTTTCTTTCTGCCGCAAAAAATTCCACACTTGTCTTTGAATCAACGAACTCTTTGGACGCTGATATCTTGGGTAGTCCCGTGGGTTGTGTAGTTATGTGAAAGAGAACATTGTACTCGTTGGAATACGGGACACCTGTCGTCGATGTTGCCTTGGAGCTGGCCTGAGCAGACCCTCATACGCATATAGGTGAAAAAACTACTACGGATCACATGTATTACTCACGTGTAGGAATATCTTCCCAGGGGTCTCGATTATCTCATGGAGGGTCACCTAACCATTTATTAACCAATGCAACCACCACCACCACCACCACCCCCGACAAGTCAGCGTATCTTCCTGCAAAACAGCGTCGGGAAGCTTCTACCTTAAATCCTCGAAACCAAGGCAATATGGTCTTGAAGTACTCCCTCAGCTCCTCTTTGCTTCGCGGCTGGATTCCCAACGATTGTGGAAACACGTAATGCGTGTAATCGTCCGAGACAACAGACAGCGTGTGGTCGATGTCCCATCGGTTAATTCCCTCGACCCACGTTAACGCTGTTTGAAGCTCTGGAGATGGATCGGTAGGGATGCTGCAGCTGGAGATAGTAGCAATCATGATGATAATCTCATTTATTTATTTTTCCCTTTTTTTTTCTTCTTTCGCCCGATTGGGAAAGATTTACATAAAATTCACACAGGTTAGATCCGATTTAGGTTCTCTCTAAACCGGCATTTCAATTCGAGTTTGTAATCCCGTAAATTTAATAGCTGGGAAAACTCTACGAAAGATGCAAGTCCGAGTCGGTGAGCAAATGACCTTGGCGCCGCCTGTCTATTTCACCCCCTTACTGCCTGCCCCCGGTAGTTTGTTTCATCCAAAAAAACTAGGCACCGAGTTTTTGAATCCGGTGTTTACAAATTCCTTTCCCAGACTTTTGGCTGTATCATTCAGATAAGCCCTGTTGATCGCTGACGGTCCGCTAGAAATGTTCAGCCTGTTCTTCCCGGCTTTGATTTTTTTTTTTTGTTTTTTTTTTTCCATTCCATAGGCTTACGTTTACAAATTTGACGACTCGTTCCAAATGAATTTGATTACGTGTATGACAACAGGTCATTACACTTCAGAGAATTTTGTTCCAAGTCCAGATGGCTAATACGGTCTTCTACTGGGCTCGATTGCTCAGGAAATTTACAAGATCAGGCCGTTCAACCCCTTCCTCGACCCCATAAACACGCGTTTCTCTCTCTCACACACTTCACCATGTCAGAGCAATTGGCTATTTCTTTGTCATCTGGGCACCACCCTTCTATGCACGGTTCAGTGATTTAGATACCACTACAACATAGTTGCATAATACATTTGTTTCGCAAGATCATAGATCATTTTGACCATTGTCCGGTTACACTAAGAGCTTCGATTTACGATTGACAGGTTTTTTTGACCATAGAAAAATCTGTATTTGCCTCGTTCATATCTGTTCAAAAGTTGCTATGGAGATTAAACATTGGCATTTCCCAAGGCTAGCCTGTCACCGGTATAACAACAATCTCGTTATCAGCGAAAACTATTATCAATACATTGGTCTCAGATACGAACCTGTCATTGTGATATACTAGACAAACATTCAGGAGAGAGGCTGTGTTGTAAAAAGGCGATAACGCTTGACCAATCTCCATTCCCATCGATTCCCCACATCCACCATCGCCACTCGATCGATCTCCACTCGTCCTTAGCTACCTGGATCAGTACATCTCATTACTCTCCTTATGTACAAGCACTAAGAAAAATGGCACTATAAGTAGCATACGCTTGCAAGACGACCGTCAGACTCTTTTCTGACTCGTCTTAGACTCTGCCGTTCCTATAAAGCCGAGTTCTCTAATGCAGCTGCCACCCTCTCCTTATCATTAACCTGTTTATTCACTATCGAGGCATTAGCGGTGATTCTGATTCTCACGCATAGAACTCGCACATACTGGAGTCTTCGCTTTTTGATGGGAACCATGGTTTTCACTTTGATACCGACCTTGAACCTGGTTGAAAGGCTGTGGAGCAATCCGACGCAGATGCACAGATCTGCGAATAAAAATGTCGACCATGGATGTGTACAGAATGTCTATACAAGGAACCTATTTATCGATGAAGGGGAGAGGGGTCGAAAATGCATAGTGAGACACTCCTTATCACTGACCTGTTTATGCACTATTGAGGCATTAGCGGTGATTCTGGATCTCACGCATAGAACTCGCACATACTGGATTCTTCGCTTTTTGATGGGAACCATGGTTTTCACTTTGATACCGACCTTGAGCCTGGTTGGAAGGCCATCGAGCAATCCGACGCGGATGCACAGATCTGCGAATAAAAATGTCGACCATGGATGTGTAAACCGAATATCTACACAAGTGGCCTATTTATCGATGAAGAGGAGAGGGGTCGAAGATGCACAGTGAGACACTATAGGTGTGTGAATTCCACGTTTGCGAGACCGAACATTGGAGAGAGAAGCAGACACCACCGCTAAGCTGTTGAGCTGTTCAAGAAACCTCATGGAATGCTCCGAGTCCGTAATGGAACGAATGAGGGTCTTCTCTGGAACGTTTAGGCCGATGTCTGCACCACGAGCACCATCGCGATGATCAAAGACGCAACCGAAAGACTTCTTTGCACGTCGATCGGATCACTCGTGTGATCCGGGAGTTCTCGTCACGGAACCTTGTTAGCTGTTTTTTTTTTTAAATTTCCCCTTTCTGACAGTGTTGAGTGGGGCGGCGAATGATGACGGGATTCGCGTCGTACACTGCGGACATTGCGTGTGCACGCGCGTGTGTGTGAGGGGCTGAAGTTGGTCACAGATGTTGTGTGCTGTACAAGTTCGTCTTGATGAGTTGGTTTTAGACCCAACTATTTTGAGCTCCGAATAGACAACAGATGTGATTTCAAGGCCTATTGCAGTGCCCTGTAGAGCAGAACTGAAATCAGTGCGGTCCTAAATTTCATGCCTACTGCCTTTTCCACTAGCGCGACCATTGGGGGGTGCTTCAGTGGAAGAGCGAATATTGCTCTGAAAGTAAATATTTCAAGTCGCAGCGTAGTAAATCTTCGTCATCAGAGAAGTTAAGAATGAGTTTGCAGTTTTTGTTCACGTGAGCCAGTGGAATGGGGAAACAAAGGCCGAGAAGAACCCGCTGAACTATTCTGGGGTGATCTTCAGCGATCAACAGGCATTCTGCTATGGCAAAGAGTAAACACGAAATAAAGAGAGGCCCTCCTCAAGCCTGTCTGGAAAGGAATTTGTGACACCAAATTCGCAGTCGATGTCAAGTTTTATTTATTTATTTGATGGTGGCGATCTAAACGAGTAAACGTGGGCGTTCACAGCGAGTTCTTTTTGACGAGTTCGCGTGGCGTGGCGAAGCGCGAGAGTTCCTTGCAGGTTCTGGATGCGCTGGTGATCCCGGGTATATCGCGGCCCGGACACGCAGGGACTTGTGTGCAACATGGTAAGGAGTCTTGTGTGCAACGACCCCCCCTCGTACGACTGGCAGGACGTGCCCATACGGGTGTAGAAGCCGCGGCCTGAGAC
>QLPI01003575.1:0-22040 GCA_003314275.1 Chroogomphus rutilus | reverse complement strand
CAAGAGTACATCCATTTGCCCATGTTCTAGCCTAGGATCACATGCTGGTGGATGTTATCAATAATAACACTCATAGAGCATGTTCCAGAGGTGATAGCAGAGTGGAGGAACAAGGCCATGGTAAGGGTCCTCATCTCTGGAGAGCAGTGAGTACAGGGTATGTGACATGAGCATACAGGATAACGCACTAAACAGCTTGGGCTTGTGTCATAACCCCACCCAAGTCATTTCCATTTGAACATGAGGACGAGTCTTCCTTTTCAGAGGAAACCACATGTCACACATGGGCATACCCTCCTGCTCTAAAAATCCCATTGGTTCACCAACCTGCAAACCTTTGCCAGCCCACAGCTCTCCAATCACAAACCCCACCCTCTGACCGGACATCACGCCCATCATTCACTGGTCAAAAACTTTGCCTGACCCTCATCCATAATGCCCTTTAATCTCCATCTCTTCAACTTTGCCAATCAGTCTAACTCCACTCGATTATTCCTGAAATGGAAGTACATCAGATCCTGCTCAAGATCCTGTTCAGATCCCACAATGGCTTGGTCATAAGGTTCACTCAAGCCCCTTGTACTTTCACTCCCTTGTTCTTTTGATCAGAGTACCTTTCTAAATTCATGTCTTCCCTTTTTCTTGGTTGCTAAGCACTACTGGAATTTGAAATACATACTAGTATAAGATACACATGTAATGTAGAAGTTTGGTAGTCTGATAATCAACTTAGAATTCAACCAGGCAGACCTCACTCACTCTCTAAGCTTTGTCACACTGTTAAGTCTCGGTAACGCCGATAGTGCAAACAAGAGTCGGCCAAATCCTGCAGACTGATCAAGGTGGCTAGGCTTCAATGTACTTGTGCATTGTGCCCTGCTGTTCTATGTGTGCCACTAATTTGGACAGGGGAAGGACCCAGGAGGGTGCCAAGAGTGTTAGCCCAAGTGAAGGACTTTAGATGGAAAGAGGGAGGACTAGAGAACATGAACCAAGTTGATATTCAGAGTGAGGAACTATCTACATACATCTACTACTTATATAGTTTAAGAAGCAAGATGTAGAACAGGGTGGCATAAGAATGGAGAACAATAAGGTATGAAGAATCATGTAGAGGTATTGTCCACAATGATCAAGAATAAAATAAGAAATGTAGGGGAGAATAGAATAATGAGATATGGCTAAGAATAGAATAATGAGAGAGTGGATGAGAATAGAACAATAGAAAATGGCCAAAGATAAAACAATAGCCGTGACCAAAGTAATAGATGAATAATAAGTGTCCCTGGTTGAATATATTGGATAATTTAATATTTTAGACTTTAGGGTAGGCAATTAAATATGAGGGGAGAATAGAGGGCTTAGTGTTTAGTCTGTGTTCTAGCTTTAGATAACGCTTTTGTGTTCAACTTGTTGTAAAAGTATATTGGAATTTATTGGGAGTAAAGTTTATGCTACTCTAAACACTCTAGTTATATAGTAAGTGTAGCGTCTACTCAACGCTGCGTATGCCTGCGCATGCCCCTCCTAGAGGCGCATGTGGTTCCCATCAATGACGCGTGATAGGTGACTGATGCGTTTGTCACATGTGCTGATGCGTGTGATTGTAACGCGTTCATGACTTGTAGCCGCTGCACGGGCGGCTCAATACACAGGATAATAATACGCATGCCTACCTGGTTCCAACACCAAGGGGGAGATGGGTAAGGGAAAGGATGGGGAGGAAATGAACAATAGGGAATAGAGGGGATGGGGTAAGGAGAATGGACAAATGATCTGCCAAATCTACCAAGCTGAGACCACATACTAGTGAGGAATGACTAGTCACAGGTGTGTGGGTTTAATTGGTAAGAGTCGGTCAGTTGGTATTGCCGAGTGAACTGGAGCTCAGTATCTGTCAAGCTTTGGTAATGCCAAGGGATCAGATGGGGAGTGGCCAAGTCCTGCAGGCCGAGGGTAGTGGCTTTGTGTCAAGTGTCGGGTACTGATGGACTTTGGTACTGCTGAGGGGTGTTGGTGAAAGGTCGGGCAGACTATGGCCAAGTCCTGCAGGCCAAGAGTAGTGGCATTGGCTTCAATGTGCTCGTGCATTGTGCCCTACTTGCCATGCATGCCACTGTATTTGCAACAGACAGATACTTGGGGGGATGCTGGTGATGCCAGCCCAAGTCAAGGGCTTAACAGAAGAGAAGAAGGTAAAAGGGCCTAAGCCTAGTTGATACCCAGAATGAGGAAATATGTACATGCATGTCCTACTGATATAGGATAAGAAGCGGCATGTGGAATAAGGAATGTGGGACAACAAGGTATGCAGAGCATGTAGTTATTGTCCACAATGAATAAAATTAGAACAAGGAATGCAAAGCGGGGATAGAACAATAAAAGACAGGATAATAGAATGTGTCCGAAGATAGGACAATAGGAGGTGCCAGACTATAAGACAAGGCTTGTAACCGAGGATAGTACAAGGACAGGAAGTCCCGAGGTGAAAAGGGCCAAGGGGTGGGGACAGGGAGTGTGGATGGTGGATGTGCTGAGCCAAAACCGGTGTACCAAGTGTCATGCATGCAACACAGGCACTTGGTCGTGGATATAGGATGATTGCTCGGTCGGCAATGCTGAATAGACGGGGCTTGGTACCAGTGCTTGACACTTTGGCTTCAACATACTCGAGAACAGAAGGGATACTTGGGAGAGTGCCAAAGATGCTGGCCCTAGTAGAGGACTTAACAGGGGAAGGGAAGGTAAAGGGGCCCAAGCTTAGTTGATACCCAGAATGAGGAGGTATGTACATCTATGTGCTACTGATATACAGTGACTCAAAAAACTGAGTCAATGTTTGGTGCTTTTGGACTATTCATTGAATAGCTTTGAATGTAAAACATATATGAAAAAGGTATTGGTTCATCAAAGAAAGAATCTGATCAGGGCTATGCAACCTTTGAAAAATTTATGTAATTCTGGTCAGGGGTGATGAGGATATGGGCAATGCAAATCAAGGGCTCATTGACTCAGTTAAAAAACTTTCTCACGCTTACCACCACCCCCAAAATCTCCAAAATCAAACACAAAACGCAAACCCACTCCTTGGTGTTAGCTAGGCTACCGAAAGCACAAGCTATCCAAGACCTTAACATAACCCAAAAAAAGAGCAAACCAAAAAGGCAATGCTGCCCAACATAGACCCGCAACTGCCGGCCACCTCACAAGGCCAAGGCAGACACACGAGAGCCACGGCACAGCAAGGCAAGGCAAAAAGTCATACAGATCTTCTAGCAGACCCAGCTTGCATCATACACACGAGAGAACAAGCTAGATTGTTTCTAGACAAGCAGGGCTACCTTGCAAAAGAAGACCCTCTGTCCATCAACCAACTCAGCTACACATTACTGGCACTAGCATACAATGTGACCTTAAAACTGCTGCTGGAAGGAGCTAGGGGAGTAGCCATCCTCATGAAGGATGAGGCCACCAGAGGAACAGGAATGGCAGTCCTCCAATATGTGGAAAAAAGGCTGGCACCAACTCTTGACAATATGCATATACTGATTGAAGCAGCAAAGGAGATGACAGGTGTAGCCAAGACAGCAGCGGCGGAGGCACTCCAGGCGACCGAGAGAGTGAATAGAATGCAGAAAGAAAGTGACGCTAACAGGGGGGACAAGATGGTGGGAGCAACATATGCAGCAGCACTCAAGGGTAATGTACCTCTATCACACCCGAACACCCTAGCGCGAGCAAAAGTGAGGGAGAGCCAAGTACTGATAGATAAAGACCCAAAAGCAGATGACAATGCCTTAACAAAGCTAACAGAGCAAGAGCTGGTAGCCAAGGCTAACGAAGCACTTGAGAACCTGGAACACCTCAGAGGCGACGATGAGGTCAATGTTATTGGGGCCAAGAAACTGGCAAATGGAGGGATTGTTTTAGACCTAAGCATTCCTCAAGGTGCCAGATGGATCCAGACACACAAAAACGACTTTCTAGAAAAATTCAGTGTGACCTCAATTGTCAAGGACAGAGCCCTGTCAGTTATCATTGAATACATTCCCCTCAGCCACTCGCCAGAGGCCTTTGCGGAGCTAAGAAAGATAGAACGCAACTCCAAACTCCTGGCCAACACACTCATATTAACAAGATGGATAAAACCAATCCACAGATGCACAGAGGGGCAGAAATCGGCCCACTTGATCGCAAAATTTACAACAACACAGGCTGCAAACCAAAGCATATGAGATGGTGTCATAATTGCAGGGAAAAAAGGACGTGGGCAAGGCAGATGAAAAGAGAACCCCGAAGATGCCTCAAATACCAGAAATACGATGCCAGACACTTGGCAGCAGAGTGCAGTAGTCCAAATGTTTGCGGTACCTGTAGGCAGAATCACACAACTGTTGAATGTGAAGAAACAGACCCAACTAAGTTTAAATGCAACAACTGCATTAGTCATGGACACGCCTCATGGGACAGAACATGCCCAACCTTCATGGCGATATCCTAAAAAATTGAATGAGCAGACCCAGAGAGCACATACAAGTATTTCCCAGATGGGAATCCATGGACATGGGAGCAGCAAGGCCATGGACAAGAAACAGCAGATGCAGGCGAGCTCTTCAAACAAGCTGAAGAGCGTGCAAACACAAGACACTATCAACATGACTGACACACCAGTGGGAAGGATACAGGGAACCAATGGCAAGATGAATACAGAGGCGCCAACCCACCAAGGGGTCACAGAGATGAGGGGTGGTCTAATCACAGAAACCAACAAAGGACTCTCGATGAGTATGAACTGAGAGGCGATAGGATAACCGACTAACACAGAGATGATGAACACAACACACACCAAGGATGAATAGCAAACCCAACGACCTCAAACAATTGTGAGTTAGATAACAGAATGCCAATAAATCACTCACCGCCACGCTTGACATACTAATGAAATGTTCACCTGAAGACTACGATATACTAGCAATTCAAGAGCCCTACTTGGACTTTCTAGACAACACAAGAGCCACCCACTACTGGTACCCAGTATACCCTAGAACACACTACAATGACAAGGAAAAAAGAACAAGATCAATGATATTGGTCAATAAAAGAATAGCCACAAGTGAGTGGACGAGCATCAACATCAACACACCAGATGTAACTGCAATCTCAATAGAAACACAGGCTGGTGCAGTCACTATATTTAACCTATACATAGATTGTACACATGCTGATAGCATTCACAAAGTCCGAGCCAGCTTACAAAAGGAAATGCAGACAAAGACAGCTTGAAGTGGCCGCACGGCAGGAATGATCTGGCTAGGAGATTTTAATAGACATCACCCATGTTGGGGCGAAGATCGCAATAACCACCTCTTTACCAGAAACAACCTCGATGCCACCCAAATCATACCGAATGCTATAGCTGAATACAACATGCAGATGGCACTTCCTAAAGGGCTACCTACACTTAAGGCAATGTCTACTGGGAACTTAACCCATACTGATAATGTTTTCATCTCAACAGGACTTTTAGAAAACCCAATTAGTTGCACAACAATACCAGAGGACCAACCAACCAAAAGTGACCACTTTCCGATCAACACAATGATTGAAGCCATCACCAGAGCCATGGTCGACATACCGAAGTTCAACTATAGACAAGTGGACTGGGAGCCTTTCAACAAAAGGCTCGAGACAATGCTAAGAGACAATATTGGCCAACCTGAACCAGCCAATGAGGAGGAATTCCGGCAGCAACTCAGAGCAGTAATAAATGCTATTACAGAGACAGTAGAGGAAATCATACCAAAGACTAAGCCTTCTCCTTATATGAAACGCTGGTGGACACAAGAACTGACACAGCTAAGAACAGAGACAAGAAGGGCAGGCAGAAAGTCATACTCAAACAGAGAAAATCCAACCCATGAAGCTCACGATGCTTATAAAACAATTTGAAACAGATATGCAATGGCAATAAAACACTCAAAGAAAGAGCATTGGGACGACTTCTTGGAGGGAATTGACCAAAAGACAATGTGGACAGCACACAAATACGCATTAGCAGATGCCTCAGATGGCAGGCACACAAGAGTGCCTACCCTAATAGCTAAGCAAGAGGACAGAACAAGAAGAAGAGCTGAAAGATATGTTCTTCAAAACATTCTTCCCCAAGGCAAGAACAGGAGATGAACTTGTCCTACCAAACCACCCATACCCAACAAATGCCTTTGACTGCGAACCTATCACTGATGACCAGATCAGAAGAGCTGTAAACAAGCTAAACTCGTTCAAGGCCCCTGGGCCGAATGGTATCCCAAATGTTGTCATAAAACAGAGCATTAATACCCTCCTCCCATAATTAGGCCCACTATTTCGAGCAACATTCAGCCTGGAGACATATCCAGATGAATGGAGAGACTCCATAACAAGAGTGCTCCAAAAACCAGGCAAATCAGACTACACAGTCCCAGGTGCATACAGACCCATTGCATTACTAGACACTATAGGAAAAGTACTGTCTGCATGCGTCGCAGAAGATCTGGTAAAGATGATGGAAAAACACTATCTTCTACCAGACAACCATTATGGATGCAGGCCCGGACACACAACAACAGATGCTATTCACTACACAGTTACAGTAGCCAAAGACACCTGGAGGAAAGGCAAAGTACTGGGTGCTCTCTTTCTAGACATCAAAGGCGCCTTCCTGAGCATAATACTGAGGAGACTGGTGCACAACATGCGCTGTAGGGGAATACCTCAGGAATACACTGATTGGATACAGAGGAAAGTACAGGGACGTCACACAATAATAAGCTTCAACGACTACAGCACCCAGATGCAGGAAATAGAAAGAGGCATAGATCAGGGTTGTCCACTGTCAGCCATCGCATATCAATACTACAGCACCGATCTAGTAGAAATGGCAAAACACGAAAATGACGAGCACTGCGTAGGCTTTGTAGATGATACCACATTGATGGCAGAAGGGGCTGACTTCCAAGAAGCATTCAGCAAGCTGGCAGATATGATGAACAGGAAAGATGGTGCCCTTAGCTGGGCAAAGACTCATGAGTGTCACTTTGCAGTAGAAAAGTTTGGGCTGATTGGCTTTAATAGGAGACGAGAGAAAGACCCAATGCGTCCTAGAAAAACTAAAGCAATGACACAGCCCTCGATAAGGATTGGCCAACACACAATCCACCCCTCTGCCTTGCACAGATTCTTGGGCATCATCATGGACCAAGAATTATGCTTCAAAGAGCATGTCAACTATGCATTGGGAAAAGGGGAGAAATTTATTGGACAATATAAGAGGCTGGCCAGACCTACAAAAGGAGCCATGGCCAGACATATGCGCCAGTTCTATCTCGCAGTTGCAGTACCAAGAATGCTATATGCAGCAGATGTGTTCCTCATCCCGAGCACGGCACATAACAAAGGATCAAAAGGGCACATCAATAAACTAGCTAGAGTCCAGAGACAAGCAGGACTGATAATCACAGGAGCTATGAGAACTACTGCTACTGATGTCCTTGATGCACATGCTAATCTACTTCCTTTTCAGCTACTTGTAGCAAAAGTCATTCACCGTGCCACTGTACATCTTGCCTGCCTCCCCAACAAACACCCACCTTCAATATACGAATATCGCCTAACGCAGACCAAGCCCTAGCGGAGGCCAAGGCAGATCAAGCCAATGTTCAAGTCTTCTCTGATGGGTCAAGTGTAGGAGGAGGGATAGGAGCGGCGGCAGTGTTGTACAGAAATGGAGTAGAGGTCAAAGCAGTAAGATTATACCTAGGGACCGAAGACGACCACATGGTGTTTGAGGTGGAATTGGCAGGGGTGGCTATGGGAGCAAAGCTCCTAAACATGGAGAGGGCAGACGAATATATGATGGGGGTGGACAATCAGGCAGCCATTCAAACAACGAGAAAGGAGAAAGCCATACCAGGCCAATACCTAGTGAATGTGCTACACAGGCAAATTGAAGGAGTCACCAAAAAAAAAATGGGCACAAAAGTCCTCATGCGATGGATGCCGGGGCACAAGGAGACACAAGGAAATGAAAGGGCCAATGAGGAGGCCAAATGTGCAGCAAGAGGCGAGTCCAGCAAGGAAGTGGACATCCCGATCGAGTACAGAGGAAAGTAAAGGAGCAGAGTTGCAAAGATACGAAAAGGAGCTCAAGCGGGAGGCCAAAATGCTCTTTGCTAAGTCACCGTAAGCAAGACTGGCACACAAAATTGACCTGTCTATGCCTTCTACAGCCTAGATGAAACTCTGTGCAGGACTCCCAAGATGGCAAGCCACACTACTCTTCCAGCTCAGAACAGGACACGCCCAGCTTAACAAGCATCTTCATAAGATAGGCAAAGCCAACACACTGTTATCTCCAGCATGTAACCGAACAGTTGAATTAGTCTACCACTTCCTCTTCGTATGCCCCAGATACAAGGAACAAAGACAGGAACTACAGGGAAAACTCAGGAGGGGAGCAACGGTGATCGGAACACTATTGGGGTGACCCAAGGCGATGAAACCCCTGTTTAAATTCATTCACGACACACAGAGGTTACAGCACATCCGAGGAGAAGCTATATTACAAGAGGAGAGAGGAATCAAGGAGACATAGAGAGAAAGGACTGGCAGGGTCACATAGCGAGCAACAATCACACAACCACCCCACCCACATAGGCATGGACATGCCCAGGGCTATGCCCATGGAGCATAAGCAGAGATAGAGGCGAAAGGACGAGCGAAAACCACCTGTCGACAGATATTGTGTATATCCCATCTTACATAGGGCTCGGCTCCAAAAGATGATAAATGGGAAAAAAAATTGACTCAGTTTTGTGAGAGGGTATCAGAGAAATAGTAAGTTGCAATTCTAGTACTTGGTATTGCCCCCCTTGGCCTTAATTACTGCCTCAAGTCTTCTAGGCATACTCTCTATCAAATTCTGACACACCTCTGGTGGTATGTTATTCCATACCTCCTCTACTCTCTCCCAAATTTGCCAAACTCCCTTGGGTGGTGTTGGATACTCCTTAAGCCTGTTTTTTGCATGATCCTAGAGGTGCTCAATAGGATTGAGGTCTGGAGACTGTGCAGGCCAGTCAAGGAGAGTGATATTGTTGTTTTCCATCCAGTTCTTGGCCTTTTTTAACTTGTGCTTTGGGTCATTGTCCTGTTGAAAAATTACCTATTCCTCAGGAATTCCACTTTCCTCTAGGCTAGGCAGCAGGTGGTCCTCAAAAATAGACACAAACTGATCAGCATCCATCTTCCCCTCAATCTCTAAAAGCTGACCAACACCATTCCATCCCATACACCCCCATACCATAATGTTTCCCCCTCCAAACTTGACTGTCCCCTGTACCTCTCTCTCCTTTAACCCCTCCCCCTTCTGTTTCCAGACCCACTGCCTCCCATCTGACCTAAACCTGTTGATTTTGGTCTCATCTGACCAAATGACCCTCTTCCAGTCCTCTACAGTCCACTGTCTGTGCTTTAAAGCAAAGGCCAACCTCAGCTGTCTATGCCTTGCACTGAGGAAGGGCTTTTTCTTCTTCACCACAGCCTTGAATGAATGTTTCCTGAGGAGTCTTCTGACTGTTTCTGAGGAGACTGGGTGGGGGATAATTGTATTGATGTGTTTGGTGACCTGAGTATCATTGGCAGCTCTGCCAGTAGCAATTTGTGATAAAAATACAATGTTGATCTCTAGAGGAAAGCTTGGGGGGATGATCTCCAGAGGAGCAGGGCTAGTTGGGATAGAGAGTTCTGAGAGTCCTGGATACTGTAGACTGGCTGAGGCCAAGTCTTGAGGCAATAGTGTGAGTGGAATGACCATGAGAGGCCAAGGAGAGCATGTTTTCTTTTTGAACAGAGGAAGTGGGGTGCATTGGAGTGTAGTAAAGTTCTGGACATGTTGGAGGGGATTAAATACCTTAATTTGAGTTCTTATGCAAGGTAAGGTTACTATAGTAACCATCTATCAAGGGTTGCATGTTATATAATAGATGGAGCATCAGATTCTGATTGTTCTGACACCATCTCACAAAACTGAGTCAATGGGCCCTTGATCTGAATTGCCCATATCTTCATAACTCCTGATTGGAATTACATAATTTCTTAATGGTTGCATATCCCTGATCAGATTATTTCTTTGATGCACCAACACCTTTTTCATATACATTTTACATTCAAAGCTATTTAATGAATAGTCCAAAAGCACCAAACATTGACTCAGTTTTGTAAGTCACTTTAGTTTAAGAGGCAGGATGTGGAATAAGGAATGAAGAACAAGATATGCAGAGCATGTGGGAGTATTGTCCACAATGATCAAGAATAGAATGGAGGAATGTAAATGAGGATAGAACAATGAATATAGGATAATAGAAATGTGGCCAAGAATAAGACAATAGGTGTTAAGTCTGCATGTCAGGCGCTTAGCTAGTACTTCCGAAGGGGCTATCTGGGTTAACGTGGAGGTCCGTAATGGGGCCGAGGACCGAAGTTGGAAGTTGGATGGACTACGGACAGGGACAGGAAGTGCCAGGAACTTAGGGTCGGTTGGATTGTTTCGGTCCAGTCACTGAAGTGTTCAAGGTCAAAGGGACTTGGCTTCAACTTATGTGTTGCACCCTCCTCAATCGTCTGTCCCTAATTTTGGAAAGGAGATGGGAGTTTACCAGAAATGAATCGGAAACTAGGTGGTGGACTAAGTCAATATTCATACTAGCAAACAGTCCAGTCGACTGGGAGACTATATACATGCAACTATCCTTGTACTATCTTTGCCGGTCATAAAACAAGGAGAAAGAGAGTACAAGGGGTCAATATAAAAGAGAAAACAAGGGAGTGAGGTACGCGATGGTCCTGCGTGTTGGTTATCAAAGTATTGAGTCTTCGGTCGGAGACGGACTCGGGGATGGTGTCTCAGTCATGATGGGAACGGGGGCGGGAACACGGTTTCTCGGTCAGACTTGTCAGGAATGGGAACTACAGAAAACAATCCTTCATCTTTTCAGTCGGAAAGGTCTCGGAACAGAGGTGGGTGGTTGTGGGGGTTAGTGTGGGTTGCTGAAAGCATGGGCTATAACAATAGGGAGTGACTGACTATAAAACAACAGGGTTATGGCTGAGGATAAAACAAGGATTACGTGTCCCAAGGTAAGGTGGGCCAAGGAGTAAGGAATCAATGGGGTGGCATTAATGGATGATGAATGAGGAAGGAGTGGATGAGGGATAGGAACAAGTAGACCAAGGGATCAAGTGACTTATATACAGCTTGGTCACAGACGCATCATCTCTGGGTTGTGGGATCATTTGGTCCATATTTGGCACGTAGCTTTGGGAGAGACAGAGTGTGTGCTCAATGGACATACGAGTCAAGTGATGTCTGTCACATTCTTGCCTGACGGGAAATACGTGGCATCTGTGGCCAATGATAGCATAGTCCGAATTTGGGATGTGATGAGTGAGTTGGAGATGGTAGATCGGCAGTCATTTTCACATGACAGTGCAAACATATTTGCTGGTTCACACATGACAATGGCTCGTATTTGGAAGGCGATGAGGGGAAAGAGAGACCAGCCACTCCAGGAACATTCAGACACAGTGACTTCAGTTTCATTCTCCCCTGACAGCACACGAGTCGTGTCTGGGTCATTGGACAAGACCGTCCGAGTCTGGAATGCCACCACTGGGGAGATAGAGCATGTACTCGAGTGTCATTGGTGTATGGTGACCTGCGTTGCTTTCTCACCTAATGGGAAATACCTCGTGTCTGGATCAAATGACAAATCAGTCATTCTCTGGAAGACAGCTACTGGAAAGACAAAGTGCAAACTAAAGGGACATTCACATTCGGTGCACTCTGTTGCATTCTCTCCTGATGGGAGACGTGTAGCATCGGGCTGTTATGACAGCTCTATCCGGATATGGGACAAGAGAAGGTAGAGCATACACTCACTGGCCATTCAGGATGGGTGGGCTCCATTACATTCTCTTACGATGGATCACGTCTCATGTCTGGCTCATATGATCACTCAGTCAGAATATGGAATACGACCACCAGAGCGATAGGACAGGTCAGTCCATATATGGGACACTACCAGTGGCGATTCAACACTACTACTGGAACACAAATCCTTCCAATTTCCAGATGAAAGCAGAGTCACTCATGTCTTCCCTAGCCGCTTTCATCTCTTTCCTCCTGGAGAGCCGCAGATCTTGATCTCACGAAGTAAAGACTAGATTCTCACTGACTCACCACTGCAATCTTGCTGGATTCCCCCTGATTTCCACAATTTCCGTAAACATGGCCTCTCCACATCCAAAGTGTGCTTTGGATATGACTCAGGGCACATTATTATAGTTAATATCATACCTATGCATCAGTAGCATAATTAGGGATTCAGTCACCAAGGTTTACTGAAGATTTACAAATATACCAGTGTTTTCTTTTTTGATTGCAGCTTCATAGTCTTGCAATGCTAGCAATTGAGCAAATTACAACACAGTAGTGATGACTAACCCAAATGTTGCAAGTGACAGCCAAGATGGTCATGTGATGGCTTTCTGTGATTATGTTGTCTCAATATTGTTGAAATATTTTGCTGAGATGTTGAGGCCAATGTCAGTTAAATGCCAGAAGTAGTTAGATGCTGCAGAAAATTTTTCTTGTTATGATGTGATGTGTTACAATAGACACTTTTCACATCTCTATTTCCAACAGGTTATGAGACCCAGTTGCATCTAATTTCACTGAAGCTGTCCTTTTGTGATCTGTCTCTTTGTGATCTGCTTTTTTTGTGTCAAACAAAACTTTTGTCTTAGAGAAAACCTTTTGTGTCAACATTTTCTCACAACATAGATCACACTATTATGCATCATCTCCCAAAGCTCACTGGTACCAACTGGCATGAGTGGCAGAAGGAGATAGAGACCTACTTCATGCTTATTGGCTGTAGATGTTAAGTCTTAGTAATGCCAATGTTGTGGACAGGAGTTGGTCAAGTCCTGCAGCCTGGTCAGGGTGGCTAGGCTTCAACATGCTTGTGCATTGTGCCCTGCTGTTCCATGCATGTTACTGATTTTGACAGGAGAGAGACCCAGGAAGATGCTGAGAGTGTCGGCCTGAGTGAAGGACTTTAGACAGGAGAAGGGCAGACAAGAGGATGCAAACCAAGTTGATATTCAGAGTGAGGAACTATCTACATACATCTGCTACTTATATAGATGTGGAACAGGGTGGCATAAGGAATGGAGAACAATAAGGTATGAAGAATCATGTGGAGGTATTGTCCACAGTGATCAAGAATAGAATAGGAAATGTAGGCAAGAATAGAATAATGAAATATGGCTGATAATAGAATAATGAGAGGGTGGATGAGAATAGAACAATGAAGAAATGGCCAAAGATAAAACAATAGGGCCATAACCAAATAATAGATGAATAACAATCATTCCTAGGAGAAACAGGTAAGGTAAGGGATTGGTAATGAGGGAATGGTGATGGATAGAGGGTGTGGAATGAGAGTGGTGAACCATATGATGTACCAAATGTACCAAATGTACTGTGCTAGGGCCATGAACCAGTGATGGAAGACTTGTCACTGGTGAGTGGGTAAGGGTTGGTTGGTTGGTATTGCCAAGTAACAGGTACTTGGTATGTGTACTTGACAGTAGAGGTCATATTTATAGTATTAGGCCTGGAGGTGAAAAGGCTTTGGCCTGGGATCAAACTGACCAAAAGGTCTATACCATCATATGGTTCCTCATTGACCCCAACTACCGTTCACCAATTATCACCACAAATTCTGGCAAATAAGCCTAGAGTAAACTTGTTGCTGAGTACCAAAAGGACAATGCAACAAATAGGATTCTCATATGCCAACAATTCTATCCCATCACGATTCATCTGCTTCAATCTCAACCTTCATTAGAGGAGTCCTCACAGTTGCCTGTAGATTAGAAGCTATTGGCCACAAACTGGATGATCTCAAAATCACTGACAAAATCCTGATTGGGTTGCATCCATCTTGGGCTCCAGTTTGCACAGCACTTATGCTGCAAACAATATCCCCAATATTTGACAAGATTGCCTTGGTACTGTCAAGTCCACGTACCGATACCCATCCATTGGCAGTACCGACCGAGCAACCATCCTAGTTCCACGTCCAAGCGACCATGCTGCATGCACATCACTTGGAATGCCAGTCTCAGCTCGGTACATCCACCACCCACATGCCCTCCCCTCGGTCCGTCTCACCTCGGGACTTCCTGTCCTTGTACTATCCTTGGTTACCAGCCTTGTCTTATAGTCTGGTACCTCCTATTGTCCTATCTTCGGACACATTATATTATCCTGCCTTTTATTGTTCTATCCCCGCTTTGCATTCCTTGTTCTAATTTTGTTTGTTGTGGACAATGACCACATACTCTGCATGCCTCATTGTCCCACATTCCTTATTCCACATGTCACTTCTTAACCTATATAAGTAGGACATGGATGTACATACTTCTTCATTCTGGGTATCGACTAGGCTTAGGCCCTTCTACCTTCTTCTCTTCTGTTAAGTCCTGGACTCGGGCCGGCATCCTCAGTATCCCCCCAAGTATCTGTCTGTTGTAAATACAGTGGCACACACGGCAAGTAGGGCACAATGTACGAGTACGTTGAAGCCAATGCCACTACTCTTGGCCTGCAGGACTTGGCCATAGTCTGCCCGACCTTTCGACAACACCCCTCGGCAGTACCAAAGTCCATCAGTATCCGACGCTTGACAGTATACCCAGAATCACACTACTTCCCGTGCCTTACTTATATGATCATGACCTCACAGAATAATAGCAGCTACACAAACATGTCAACAAACAAGGACAGTAAACAATTCCAGCCAACCCAACCCAAGCACACCAAAATCCTCGGCAAAAATGGCAAGCTCCTCCCAAGTGAACGACAGAGACGCATAATCAACAATCTGTGTCTTTTTTGTGGCGCAAAAAATCACAAAATTGCCAGGTGCCCTAAAGCAAGCAAAACCCGTGCAACTACTACTCCTGACCCCGTCCCCTAGGCAACTGGTACTCCAGATGCTAAAGCTGAAAATTCAGCATCAGCAAACAGAGACTAGATCGCTATCCGACCAGCCTCTGAGCATACCGAGAGCTGCGTTGACTCAGCAGATGCCAGTAGTGAGGTTCAATCAATGCTGCTACATCTTCCTCTCCTCTTCATTTTAATTTTTGTTCCATCATCCGACACTGGTACCGAATGTTCTCAGGAAACCATCTTATATGTCTGATAGAATCATGACTTGTTCACAACCAACCTGTTACTTCAACTTCGATAAAATTCTTTGATCCAGTACAGCAAAAAATTCGGTCATTACTGAACACATACACATGTTACTAGATCTTCCATTCGGACAACCAGTCCACCTATCTGTCCGTCATGTACTAGATCCATC
This sequence comes from Chroogomphus rutilus, assembly GCA_003314275.1. Lineage (NCBI taxonomy): Eukaryota > Fungi > Basidiomycota > Agaricomycetes > Boletales > Gomphidiaceae > Chroogomphus > Chroogomphus rutilus. Next base: position 6,561 of record QLPI01003575.1, on the reverse strand, counting down.
GGTCAGCAATATTTGGGCACAACTTGCTCACCTGCTATAATCTGTTGATTAACAGGGTATTGGGCAGTATTATAATCCATCAAGCTACTAACGTTTTTAGGTGCATCCCGATGGCCTCGGTCCAGGCAGCATTTGCCACTGTTCCAAAAGCCTCACCCAGGATCCTGTTCCATCGCTAGAAGCTTTGCCAATAGCCCTAGTCAATGCAACTGCCTTGTGCATGCTTGTACACTAGAACGGCTGGCAAGTTTCTCGGCAGGGACCTCTTGGTCAGCGTTGTCATTTGGCACATTTGGCCAAGGTCTCATCCATCCGTCCCCATCTGTTCCCGGTCTTTCACCCCGTATATGCGTGTCATATGCATCTACGACCCCTTTTTTTTCTTCTCGGCTAGAGGCCAACACCTTTAGTAGATGGTGGGACATCTACCTAAAAGGGGGGGGTGGCAACCAGCTAGAAACCTTTCAAACTGCATAAACTCCCCTCCTGAAGATGTCCTTCTCCTGAAAACCACCTCCATTTTTCACTCTCTGTTCTGTCCATCACCTTCTGTCCCGTTCTCCACTCCCTCCATTCCATTCCGTCACCTATCACATCCCCCTCTCCCCCAATCCTTTCTCCAGCCACCCCCCCATACACTCCTGACACTCTGCTCACGACCCTACAACCACCTTTAATCCTGAAAGAAATATCCCCTCATTCCACCCTCAACATCCATCCCAGTCCATCTGCCACCTCCTCTCCCATCAGTATAACACAGCCGAGATGCCGAACACCTTGGCACCTCTGACTTGTTTTATTTCTCTTTCCCTTGATTTCTTTTATTTCCTTCTTTCAAAAAATTGATTAAATATATATATATATATACAATATTCATTATGTTCCCTAATCTATTTCCACATATTCATCCTCATTCCTCTCCTCCTCCTCTTTCCTCCCTTGCTCTTCCGTCTCCTCCTCCTCTCACAATGCACTCCTTAACTCTTCCCGCAGTTTTGGGTCTCCCGAATAACCCGAATTGCCCTCGAGAAGAACCAACATCACGTTCTCCATACTCTGTATCCTCCTGTGCATATCCCCAAGCCTCCGTTCTATCTGTTCCAGCCTATCCGACCTCCCCATCTTTTTCACCCGTTTCTGTCCTGACCCCCCGGCCAACGGCACCTCCATTTTGGCAGCCGTTCGGCTCGGCTTCTGAGTACAGGCCCACTTTGGCCTCTTCCACAGGGGTTCCCCCCCCACAACAGCCTCCCCACCCGCCGGTTAGATGGCTTCTGCACCCGCGCCTGGGTCTACAGGGCAGACCTTGCCCTGGGTCGACCTGCTCTTCCACTAAAAAGGACCTGTTAGCAATAAGGAGAAACGGGATACACTACCACTCACCTGCGATCCTCTTCCCCGCATACTCGATCCCGCACTGGGCCCTGCCCCCACACTGTTACCCCATCTCCGCTTGTTAATCATCGGGCCTCCCGAGGTCCTGAAGTCTCCTGTCCACCCGGCCGATCCATTCCTCGAATCATCAGTCTCCAGACCCTCCTCCGCATCATCAGCGGCCTCCCAGACTGCTGGTATCAACCTCCCCGTAGTAACCTCCTCATAAGACCCTGGATCGACCACCACTAAGGCACCCTCCGCACCCAACCCCTTCGTACCATCCACGGCTTGGGGGATGTCAAACCCTGTATTGCCCACTTCCTGACCATGCCTAGGAGCATTCTGACTCCCTTCAGGCCCTGGTGTGATATTTTCAGCCTCGGCACTCATCTGTTTCAGAGGATTCTTTTGTGTTTGTCGGGCTGATTGATGCGGTTGATGAAGAACTGGGGCTTTCCCGAAAAGAACCCACGCCGTTATGTTTAGGCATTCCCGAAACCTTAAAATTTTTAATTTCCGGCTTCATGGGTTCAGCTGCTAAGGGGGGGATACTGTCAAGTCCACGTACTGATACCCATCCGTCGGCAGTACCGACCGAGCAACCATCCTAGTTCCACGTCCAAGCGACCATGCTGCATGCACATCACTTGGAACACCAGTCTTGGCTCGGTACATCCACCACCCACACACCCTCCCCTCGGTCCGTCTCACCTCGGGACTTCCTGTCCTTGTACTATCCTCGGTTACCAGCCTTGTCTTATAGTCTGGTACCTCCTATTGTCCTATCTTCGGGCACATTCTATTATCCTGTCTTTTATTGTTCTATCCCCGCTTTGCATTCCTTGTTCTAATTTTGTTTGTTGTGGACAATGACCACATGCTCTGCATACCTCATTGTCCCACATTCCTTATTCCACATGTCGCTTCTTAACCTATATAAGTAGGACATGGATGTACATACTTCCTCATTCTGGGAATCGACTAGGCTTAGGCCCTTCTACCTTCTTCTCTTCTGTTAAGTCCTGGACTCGGGCCGGCATCCTCAGTATCCCCCCAAGTATCTGTCTGTTGTAAATACAGTGGCATGCATGGCAAGTAAGGCACAACGCACGAGTACATTGAAGCCAACGCCACTACTCTTGGCCTGCAGGACTTGGCCATAGTCCGCCCGACCTTTCGACAACACCCCTCGGCAGTACCGAAGTCCATCAGTATCCGACGCTTGACAGGTACTCAAACAGTATGAGGTCAATGAGATGGAGGTGGAAATGGCAGTAAAGAAGGAGGAAGGAGAATTACCATTGATTGCCAGAGGAAAGCATGGCATTTTGGGATCCAAGGAGAAAGCTGATGAAAATCATGACAACTTTGATTGGGGGAATACAAGGAACTGTAAGGGGTATGCTATAGGTGTGGACACCCTCATCATATTGCACAATTCTGCATTGCAAATATGTGTTAAATCTGCGTGTCGGTGCTTAGCTAGAAGCTTCCAGAAGGGTTTTCAGAGGGTTCTAAATGATTTTTGAAGGGGGGTTCATACTCTGAAGGTGGAGGGACTAAAGGTCGTGGGTACACGATCGGAATTGGAATGGGGACGGAAAGATGGGAAGCACCAGGGGTCTTAGGACTGTTCACGGTATAGGGTGGTACGAGTGGTTTGAGATTGCAGGGACTTGGCTTCAACTTATGTGTTGTGCCTTCCTCGATTGTCTATCCCTAATTTCGGAAAGTTGGAAAGTTTACCAGAACTGAATTGGAAACTACGATGCAGAATTAAGTCGATATTCGTACTGGCAAATAGTCCAGTTGACTGGTGACTTATATACATGTATCTAGTCTTGTACTATCTTTTGCCGAGTAAAGACAAGGGGGGAAGAGAGTACAAGGGGCAATATAGAACAAAAAACAAGGGAGTGAGGTACGTGATGATCCTGCATGTCGTTTATCAAAGGAGCAGAACCTTGGCTTTGGAATCTTCAGAGGTTCGGAAACATGGAACCTTGGATTGATACATTGGGATTCAGAAAGCAGTTATTTAGGCTTTGAGCGATCGGAAAGGTCCTGGAAATGGTGTGGGTGGTTGTGGGATTTAATATGAGTTTATTGGCGGCATGGGCCATAACAATATGCCAGAAGAAGTCAAGCAGTGCATTCTCAACCACATGGCTAATGTTGCAATGCTTGATGGTGATAATAAACTATTTGCATTTGCAGCTGCTGAAGGTACCAGCCCAACTCCACTTCATCAACCAAGCAGCAATCCCTTGCTTATTATACCCAAGAAGAAGAAGAAGAAACACTGGTTTAAAACCAGTGATCCTGAGTTGGTCAATTTTTCATTCTAAGTTCTCTTGTTTATTTTTTATCCATTCTATCTCACACTCTCCTTTTATTGATTTTATTGTGGGGGTGTCAGCCTCAGGGGGTGAGTTGAAAGATTTTACTGAGGTTTTGAGGCCAACATGGGTTAAATGCTGGAAGTAGTTAGATGCTGCAGAAATTTTTCTTGTTGTGACATGATATGTTACAATAGACACTTTTTACACCTCTATTTCTAACAAATATATATCATTTCAAGTTGGTCAGGAAATCAGTATTTCTTTAACGATCCTTCAGGATTCTGAGAGAATGTTGGCCTACTCTGTTGATGGCCAGGCTCAGCTTTAACTAGTATAGATCTCAAAACTTTGGTGCAAACATCTACCAGGATTCCCACAAGCCTTGGCATATACATTCCAGAATGGTCCAATATAGCACATGAAGAATGCTTTGAAAGCCATTTCAGACCCCTCATTTACAGTGTGTTATAATCCATATACTTCTCTTGTTGATTTTTTACCCTTACCCTAATCCCGTCTTGAAATTACAGGGTAGACCAACGGGTGGTCCTAGACATGGGCAGAGGCATATGATAAAATGATTGGAGATCTTTTAGATGCCCTCAAACACACTGCAAATTTCAACGAGATTTGTGCGCTTGGAGAAGAAGATCGTGCACGGTGGGTGCATTTATGGTATTGTTCCATGAATTAGTGAGGCATGATTGCTATCAGAGTCATCCCACATCTTCTTGGATTGCTCAAAATAGAGCCTGCATTGTTGCACGGTGATCTTTGGGCAGTAAACCCTTGTGGGCTGTATCTCGATGAATACATGTTAAAGCCATCTTGGTCTCCTTGACCCATGTTTACAGAGTGGGAATGCCGGAACTGACATGCACATCATCAAACCGGTTATATTTGATCCTTCGTCTTGTTATGGGCATAATGAGGTAGAGTTGGTGTTCCCCTTCGCTGGTGTCGGATACAATTTTTACAATTATCCCCAGATTATCCATTGCACGTATATTCGGAGGCTTCCCCTCCACCTTTTTCACTGCATATCACGAGCATATCCCCCCTGCTGAGCCTGTTGCAGAGTATCATCATCGCACTGCGCTTTATGTGCTTTTCCACTAAGTCCTCTTCAGCATGAGTCCCTTTCTTTTTTCCTCTTGTCCAATTCACTCCCTTGCTTCACAACCTTTACACCGTTACCTTTTTTTATCTCTCCCCTCCCTGTTCATATCCCAAACACTCCGAGCTCAAAATTTCATGTTTCCATGCTTCCGCTCATCAACCATATTGGACTCTCACCCTGGGGAACCTGCCTACCCGACTTCCATGCGGGTGTACCCGCTGATACATTAATTCTGACCCGCTTGAAAAAAACAGTGTTCATATGAGAGCTGCACACGCCAAAAGATGACATTGGTTCTGCGGTATGTCATGGACAACAAACAAATGTCAATCCTATAGCTCTCCCTGTGGTTGAGGCTTCTTGTTGTGGCCCTTTCTTTTAGTATTAGACTTTTTCTTTTACCTCTACTTCAAGAATTTTGTCCATCTCTTACGGTTGTCATTGGATTGTAAGATATTCAGTTGCATGTTTTACGGTGACTTTTTTTACTGCGGCGGCAGTACTTGATTCTTTAAATCTATCACTACAATTTTCTTTTTCTTTTTTTCTTTCTCAAGTTCTGCTTACTACGCAGAGCCTAGTGTACGGAACGTTTGATAGCGGTTGGGCCAACTGGTTAGTCATCCCTGGTCTATTTATGTAACAGCCTGATTGGTTGGAAACCATGCATCACTTAAACAATGAGAGCATTCCAAAAGGCTCTACCCAAGCAATACACCCTTACCCACGGTCTATTTGTATTTTTTGCACACCAAGTATAGGGAACTTGTTATAATAGATAGACTATACGACAATATCACTCAGTGTTTGCGCGATGTCAAACCACTGTAATATTTACCTATACGACAATATCACTGTAGCGTACAGGTAAGCAAAATATAGTATGGGAGTCGGATAATGTCTTACCTCAGTGTTTGCGCAATGTCAAACCACTGAGGGAGACTGTATTGTTGGAATATTTTGACCGGCATCTGTACATTGGTTGCCATGTCACAGTAGTCACATCTGATTTGTAATTCCTCATCTGTTTGCAATGAGCCATTACCTCCGCTCAAGCCAAACAGTCGTCTTTTCCGCGGTCCTTGCTCAGCACCACCGAAATTCAACACAAACAGATCACGGGTTGCTCCCATTAACCACCGCCGGTGCTGATAGGATCTGCGGAACCTCGAAAGCCCAAACCCAGTCGAAGCCATGCCTACCAAAAGCGTGCACAACCAGGCCTAACGAAAGCCTGTGACGTTCGATCGAAAGCCGCACCTACCGAAAGTGCGCCAGGCCTACCGAAAGCCTGTTGTAACCGAAACGAAAAGCCGCACCTACCGAAAGTGCGCCAGGCCTAATGAAAGCCTGTTGTAACCAAACCGAGAAGCCGTTGTAGAGTTGCTCTAGGTAATGAATACCTAAAAGCCTGCGCGCACTGGTCCTTTTCTCTGGCAGGATCTAGTGCAGTCGTTCGGCACAGCTAGAATTGGTTCTGTGACTTGGCTATGTATGAACGAAAATAGAACGTGAACGAAATATGTTGTGATGTGACAGGGATGTGACCTTGATGAGACGCGAATGTGTCACGCTGACTAAGACTTTGACTTTGACTTTGGGACTTGAATACAATAGTCTAGACGTTTCTAGACTAGCCTTGACTTGGACTTGGAGACTTGACTTGACTTGGGGCTTTAACTTGTGAACTTGTTACTTGTTATTACAGAGGTGAGCCAGAGG
>QLPI01003567.1:0-11165 GCA_003314275.1 Chroogomphus rutilus | reverse complement strand
ACCAACTCCAAGGTCCTAACTCGGACTCCCACCAACTCCAAGGTCCTATCTCGGACTCTCCCCAACTCCGAGGTCCTATCTTGGACTCTTCCTAACTCTGAGGTCCTAACTCGGACTCCCACCAACTCTGAGGCTAGGAGATCCAAGTCCAAGGGACCACCGAGCGAGAGATAGGAATGACCTTAGCAGGGTAACTAGAACCCAGAGTGAGTGTCCAAGCCTCAGACTTAGTACCAGGGAGTTGGCTCTACAGACTCCGATATGTTGATTTGTAAGCTAGTGCACAGACCACTTACATAAGGGTATAAAAGAGGCTCACCAGCAGCGGGAATCCTTAGACTTTCCTCTTCGGATTCCCCCTGCTTAGGTGAGGACCCCACATGTATTTAGGTAGTAGTTATAATTAACCTTCGGATTCCCCCTGCTTAGCTCGCCTCCGAGATATACCTTGGGGCTGTAAGAGGGTTGCCCTTACATATATAGTCTCCCAGTCGACTGGACTGTTCACTAGTATGAATATCGACTTAGTCTACCCTCTAGTTTCCGATTCATTTCCGGTAAACTCCCATCTCCTTTCCGAAATTAGGGACAGATGATCAAGGAGGGCGCAACACATAAGTTGAAGCCAAGTCCCTTTGACCTCGAACACCTTAGTGACCGGATAGAACCATTCTGCGACCGACCCTAAGCTCCCGACGCTCCCATCCCCGTCCGTGGCCCGTCCCAACCTCCGTTCTCGGCCTTCAGTTCCTTCACAGACCACTATGCTAATCCGGATAAGCCCTTTTGGAAGTATTAGCTAAGCACCTGACATGCGGACTTAACACATTACCGATGCTTGACAACACCAGTATAAGGTAGGGGTAGGTCATGTGAATCATCAACATGTCATGTGACCTTATTTGTATCAATTTGGAATGTTGAACTTTGTTCATTCATCTCCTTAACTCCTTATGAAATCCATCTCTGCTGACAAGCATTCTTCTGTTGTTCCTCTCCTCAATGACATGTCTTCCCATTGTCAAATTCAAGCTAGGACTGGTCTGGGGAAGGGTACTATTGGTGGGATCTGTAGGGAGGTAGCAGGGGAACCAGAAAATCATCCTAATGGCCATCCTTCCAAGCTTTCCCCTTATGATAAACAGTCAATTATCTATCAAATCAGCTCTGGGAAGCTTGAAAATGCTGTCCAAGCTACCCAATTCATAAATTCCACCATATCTACCTCTGTCACTCCTCAGACTGTTAGGAATGTGTTGAAGGAAGCTGGCTTTATATCATCAACAAAGAAGAAATTTCTATGCTCAAGGGGTATCATCATCAGTAACATCTAAAGTTTGCCCAATACTATCAAAATTGGACTTTGGAGGACTGGAAGAGGATGTTGTGGACTGATGAGACAAAAATCAATAGGATTGGGTCAGATGGGAAGGTGTATGTTTTGAAGCAAAAAGAGGAACCAGTATCAGACAGGACCACTACACCCACTCTCAAACATGGAGGGAGGAATAACTTGATGGTTTGGGGGTGTATGGGCTGGAATGCTGATAGAGGTGCAAGGGAACATGGATGCAGTGCATCATTGTGAGATTTTGGCAGAGGGAGCGGAGGAGAGCATTGAAAGTTTGGAGATGGCTAAGGATAAGTGGTACTTCCAGCAGGACAATGATCCAAAATATACCTCAAAAAAGGCAGACCAGTGGTTTTCTGACAACAACATCATTCCCATGAAGTGACCTGCCCAATCCTCTGATCTAAACCCCTTTAAATATCTCTGGAAATACCACAAGGACAAACTCCAACAATATGACATACCACTCAAAGGAGTACATAAATTATAGGACAGTGGCAAAGGAGTGGACTGAAATATCACCAGAGACATACCAGAAGCTCATAGAAAGCATCCCTAGGAGGATACAAGAAGTTTTAAAGGCAAAGGGGGTATTGTAGAAATGCAAGTACATCTATTAATAGAATCATTAGTTACCCATCTAATTACCTGCCTGTTAGGGCGACACTATTGACAAGGTCACAATGACAAGATATTCCTATATTTATGAGCTGACATGGGATATTCCACCTGGTGTAGTAGTAATCCTCAGTTTATACAAGGTCTACTACTAAGAAATACATGTAATGCTCACCTGGTGTAGTGGTAATCCTCAGAGATCGAGCTGAGGAGTCATTGTTACACTAGCCACAACCCTATTCTCTACTCTGGTGATTATTACATAACTAAGAATGTGAAATAGAGATCATGTACATGGGACAAGATTGACCAAACCCTGACATCACCCCCCTCTCAATATATGGTGTCTTGATGTAGGCCTTGGATGATATGTTCAGTGAAAACATCCCATGAGATACCCCCTCATTCTATCCCATAAAGAGGAACATGGAGAGGCTTTACTCAGTTTGATCCTCTCTCTACGATACAGTGGAAGAGTGAATTTGTGGGCAGGTTGAATGAAGTTGAAGGTCTGGAACAGTGCCTCTTGTGTATCCTCTCCTGCTTCATTACAAGATGCTCCTCCTGTGAACCCTTTGAATGTGCATGGAAGCATGACAGGGTTACCAAGGATGATAGGGTCTCCTAAGTCATAGGACTGGCGAGCAGTACACTTCTGCTGCCAAGGAAGGGATAGAGTGGGTTGGGGTTTGATTAGAAGGTTAGGCTGTTTTTCAACCCCCTCAAGGTCCTCTCTGTCGATGGACCAGTGACAATAAGCTGGAGAGGGATGAGGATTTGTTAGCTGGATATAGTAATGTGGTAGAGGTGGTGGTTATAGGGCTGGAAAGGGCAGATAGGAAAGAAAGGGGTTTTTATGAGTGTCAATGGAATGAAATGAAAACGTAAATGAAGCATAAATGGAATGAATCGATGTCAAGTGGGATATCGCTTAGTTTTTGGGGAGTGGGTGGGTGTCACATGTTAGGAACCTCCCTTGTGTCCAATCAAAGAGATGCCATATTGGGGCCTTGGTAAATTTCTCTAGGGTTCAAAAGGGGAGGGATGCATTGACATCCCTTGCAGGTAGCCAGAGATCATCTGCTACCCCATAACCCTTCCAGCATACCAAATACTCCAGCCATCCTCTGTGAACTCTGCTATCTAAAATCCTTTCAACCTCATATCATGGACCCCCATCTCAGTTAATGGGAGGGGGTGGAGGTTAAACATGCTGTTCAGGGTTGGGATCCTCCTCATAAGGGCATAAGAGGTTAACAGAGAAGATTGGATGGGTACGGCCAAAGATAATAGAAATATAAACTGAATAGAAAACCACATGCCAGTATATCCCCTTCCCAATGTGTCCAAGTGATGTGAGCCAGCCCTTGGGGTTAGATATGGGGCCGGGTAGACAGTGTCATGGAAAATGCACTCCTAAAATCATGGGAATATTAAAGTAGGTTTCTCATGATGTATAGAACTTCGGTGTAAAGTTTCATCCTGATCTAGGAATGGTTGATATTGGATCTTTAGTGTGGGAAATATATATAATATGACTCACTAGTCCCTGGTTCTAACATTCATAGCCTTTTCATCTCATTCTATACAGTCTCTAACTCTTTCTAGGAAATTATCAGCTTCTCTAGGAACTAGCTGTGCACCTGTCACACTGACATGGAACATGTTTGGCTGTAATAAAACTTGGTTCTGATTGTCTTCCTCCCCCTGCTTATGATCTACCCATCTTGATAGTGCCTCATGTTTATTTGAATGCTGACCAGGATGGTGGTTCAGTTTGAATTCAAAGTGAGAGAGGTAGAGTGACCAGAAAGCTTGGCAGTGATTGAGATTCTGTACAGAACAGAATTAGGTGAGGTTTTGATGATCATTAAGGATCCCAATTTTGTACTTGGTTTCCTCTAGGATGTGACACCATTCTTCTAGACCATGGATGACAGAAAGTAGCTCCTTGTCATGGATTGTGTAGTTACATTCTGTATCTGAAAGAATTTTTAAGACAAAGCCAAGAGGTCTCCATTTTCTATCATCACAGAGCTGAGATAGTACAGCACCAGTCGCATATGCTGAGTCATAGTTCATTAAAGGCACCTTGTTCAGGTCCATCTAGAGTTTATGACCACTGCATGTCTGCTTTGTTTAGGTTATTTAGTGGTTTTGCAATGTGAGAAAAGCCATCCACAAATCAGTGGTCAAAGTTAATAAAGCCAAAGAAGGATCTCACTTCTGTAATGTTGCAAGGAATTGGCCAGTCTTGGACTCCTGCTACCTTTACTGGGTCATGGCTACCTTTCCTGCCAAGAGGATGAGTCCAAGATACTCCACTTCTAACTTTTTGAAGACACATTTCTCTGGCTTCAGATACAGATTGTTAGAATGAAGGGTCTCAAGGACTTGTTGTACTACCTTCTGATGGGCTTCAAGGGATTCAGTGAAGATGAGTATGTCATCAATGAATACTACCACAACCCCTTCATTGATGAGCTCCTTGAAGATTTCATTAATCATTGTTTGAAAGGTGGCTGGGCTGTTTGTGAGTCCAAAGAATATCACTAGGGTTTCATATAGGCCTTGATTTGTCTAGAATGCTGCCTTCCATTCATCCCCTTCCTTTATGTGTACATTGTTATATCCCCAACAAACATCTAGCTTGGTGAAGTATTTGTCTCTAGCAGTGGAAACCTTGTTTATGATATCTGGTACAAGGGGTAGGGGGTAGGCATTCTTGATTGTTATTTCATTGAGTTTCCAATAATCTTACACCAAGTGGAGTTGTCAAGTACACACACCGAGTATCTGGTAACTCGGTACTGCCGACCAAGCAATCAGTCTATGTCCATGCACAAGTGACAAATCCACATGCAAGTCACTTGGTATGCTGTTCTCGGCTTGGCATATTTACCATCTATGTTCCTCATTCCCACCCCTCATCCACTCCTTCCTCATTCATTGTTCATTGATCCCACCCTACCTACTCCTTAATTCTTGGCCCACCTTACCTTGGGACATCCTGTCCTTGTTTTATCCTTAGCCATGACCCTATTGTTTTATAGTCAGTCATGTCCTACTGTCCTATCCTTGGCCACATCCCTATTATCCTATTTTATTGTTCTATTCTCATTTACATTCTTTCATTCTATTCTCAATCATTGTGGACAATGCCTCCACATGCTCTGCATACCTTGTTGTTCTCCATTCCTTATTCCACATCTCACTTCTTAATCTATATAAGTAGAGCACGCATGTAGATAGTTCCTCATTCTGGATATCAACTTGGCATAGGCCTCCTTATCCTCTCTTTCCTCCTGTCTGAAGTCCTCCCTTGGGTTGGCACCCTTGGCACATTCACAGGTACCCCTTCTGTCAGAAATCAGTGGCACACATGGTGTTGGGTCATGATTTTATTCCCCTGCATTTGTGTTTTGCACTTGCATCTTTGGTTCTCTTTTGCGCTTTTCTCTTTTGCATTTGCGTTCTCTGGCGCTTAAAATAAGCGCCCATAACGACGCACCATTGCACACCTTTGGGCCCTGTCTTTAGCATCCATATTGACAAGCCCCAAAGGTTAGTAGTTACTTTGTTATATACTTGTCTTTAGCATCCATATTGACAAGCCCCAAAGGCACTTGTTGCTCTGTGTGTCAGTTATCAGTCTTATTAGACCTTCCCTGCCATCACATGGAAGGTAGGGTGCAATGCATGAGTACATTGAAGCCAAGCCACCCCAATTGGTCTCCAGCACTTGGCCAATTCCTGATGATATCATCGGCATTTCCAATGCCTGATAGGAGTTCACTGTGTTTATTTTTTACAAAGAACACTGGAGAAGCCATAGGTGATTTTTAAAGGATATTTAGATGGGGAGTATGGAATGGTAGATAGACTAATTGTTATGATACAAAGAACTGTAGCTACAGGATTTGTAGCTAATATTCTATGTGATTATATGCTCTTACACAGACAGCACATGGTGGGTTGATCATATGTAAGCGCTGGTCCGAGGAGCTGGCAGGAGGTGTGAAGGAGAGTTGCATTGATTACAATAGGTGATCCACAGTAATAAGATTGTTCAATAACGGTGTGAGTGTGATCTACTACACCTATCTGATGATCCCCGCTGGGTCTGCAGTCTTGAATGACGACGAGAGGTGTTTTGACCTAATGCGGCCTGATGTCACATGAGTGCATCGAGTAGATATCAAATATAAGTATAGGGGGGTTTCGGTACTAGAGACTGGTAATATTCATTGTAGTTACTTTGTCTTTATACAAGTAAATCCCTTGACTATAATATGATCCGTAATTAACAGATTCTGTGGAGCATATGCAGGGTTGGCCCACTGTGGGCTGCCCCGATGAGATCTTCATAGAGATATGACACCTGTTAGTGGTGCTCTTTGAATAGAATTGCTTCTCCCTTTGTTCCCTTCTCATTTGCAACAGTTATTGCCTGTCTGAGTCGTGTCCTGTGTCTATTCTCCTGTTTCTCAGTCATCTGTCCTCAGTGACTGCATATATGTGCCCTGGTTCCCTCAATTCTTGTTCCTTTACATGTTAGTCTCTTCCCCTATGTCCTTTCTGTCTCCTCCTATCCGTTTTCCCTTTGTCTCCTTCTGTATTCCATATATTCTGGCTCTTCCAGCCCCTACATCTCCTGATCATCTGGGCGCTTAGCATCTAAGTCGCTGCCATATTGTGTCTCTCGCATGGTAACTACTAGTAAGTCCATGTACTATACTACTTTCCACTGCATGCTCACTAATACCTGTTCTTTTACACTACTTTACACTATCTTCTTTGTTATACAACTGAATATACACATAAATGTGTATTTTGTCCTTATTTCCTTATCCCTCGCTCCCCTCCCTCCATTCCTTCCACCATTCGTCACAACAATTTTGAGGGAAAAATACAATGACTCTTCAAGTTTTCTTCAAGGAAGGCATCTAGTTCCCTTTGTTTGTTGGGAGACATTGGATAGACCTTTGTGCTAAATGACTTGGCACTTGGTATTAGCTCAATTGCATGGTCCCATCAAAGGATTCCTTCAAAAAGGCATCCTTAAATTCCTGATAAGCTTGGGAATGAGTTCTTCAAATGATTTGATGGGTGTTAGCTCAGATTCCTTTTGGGCAAGGTATTGCAACACAGTTGAGCCTGCTCCAATTTCCTTGTAGTTGTCTTCAAAAAAGACCACAAAGAATCTATCCCCATCCTCCAGTGAATATAATGGTTCTTCCACCATGGCAGTGCCTTGTCCAGGAGGGGAAGTAGCCCCCTTTTTGACATCTGCTACCATCTCAGAAATGGGTATCTTGCTGGATACATTGCATGACTCTGGGAATTGTTTCATCTTCACTTCACCAGTGCTCCAGTCAATCTCTGGGTTATGCTTGGTGAGCCAGGTATGTCCTAGGATGATCACTAGGTGGCCTAGGCTGGTAACAGAGAAGGTAGCCTGCTCCAAGTGATCTCCAAATATGCAGATCAGGTCAACCTCCTCTTTGATCAAACCTGCTTCATTTGGGGTGCCATCAATGTTATAGACTGGTATAGCACAAGAGGGGCAGCAGGTTTTGAGCCTTTCAGCTTGGACAAATATGATGTCAATAAACATTCCAGTGGCACCACTGTCAATAAGTGCATCAATTGCCAGAGGATGTCCAGTGTCAACTGATTGGACTTTCAAAGGGACTCTTGTATACTAGCAGGTGTCAGTGGAGCATACATAGATATGAAGAGGATATAGTTATTTGGTGGTTAGAGTGGTGGGTTTTTTTTTCAGGCATGGCTGCTTATATTTCAGTCTGATCTGGGGCTAGTAAGGGGCATAGCATGTCACTTGTAATCCCTAGTATACATGCTTCAAGAACTGAAAACTGATTTGTCAAGTGGGGCATGTCTTTCACCACTGACTTGCCTAAAAACCCTGTTCCCCTTCTTCCTCCTGAGTCTGGACCTTTGACTTCTGTACCATCTCCCAAGCATCCAAAGCAGCAGCTACTGATTCAGAAACCATACTTGTGAGTGTTTCTTCTGTAATATTGGTGCAGATGTTCTCCTTGTGGGGTTCTGGACATGCTAGGGAGATGTGTCCTTGCTTGTCACAGTTATAACAAGTCCATGTCTCAATGCAACAATTATTGGAGTCTATGTCCATGGGTGTTGCAGAGTTAGGTATGGTCAAGTACACTTGCCGGGTGTCTGGTGATTTGGCAGTGCTGACCAAGTAAGGTCGGACTACATCCATGCACAAGTTCAAGCTGCATGAAAGTTGCTTGATATGCTGGTCTCAGCTTGGCACATACACCCTCTGTCTTCCCATTCTCATCCATTGTCTGCTCTTCCTCATTCTACCTACCATCAAACCTACCCCACCCATTCCTTATCCCTCGACCCACTTCACTTCAAGACATCCTGTCCTTGTGTTATCCTTGGTTGTGGCCCTATTGTTTTATAGTCGGCCACTCCCTATTGTTCCACCTCTGGCCACATCCCTATTATTCCATTTTCATTGTTCTATCCCCATTTACATTCATCCATTTTATTTTTGATCATTATGGACAATACTCCCACATGCTCTGCATACCTTCTCTGCATACCTTATTGTCCCACATTCCTTATTCCACATGTCGCCTCTTGAACCTATATAAGTAGGACATGCATGTACATATTTCCTCATTCTGGGTATTGACTAAGCTTATGCCCTTCTACCTTCTTCCCCTCTGTTAAGTCCTCGACTCGGGCCGGTATCATCGGCATCCCCCCGAGTTTCCTGTCTGTGGCAAATCAGTGGCATGCACAGCAGGTAGGGTGCAACGCACAAGTACGTTAAAGCCAACACCACTACTCTTGGCCTGCAGAACTTGGCCATTGTCTGCCCAACCCTTCTGCAGTCCCAAAGTTTGTCAGTACCCAAAGCTTGACAGGTACAGGGAAAACTGCAGTGCTGTGGGTATGGGCTGGAATGGTGTGATGGGAGCTCTGAAGTGCTTGGGCTCATTTAACCTCTACAAAGTGACAGTGGTTGCAATCAATTTGACTGGCTGCATCCTTCCAAGCCTTTAGGTTAGAAGGGAGGGAAGGTTGGGCATAGATCTTGTCTAGAATCATCATTAGGATCCCTCTTGCATAAGCATCCTCAAGTGCCTCATCATTGAAACCCATCCTTATTTCCAGTATCTCAAATTGTATGGTATAATCATCTGCTGACATGTTAGACATCATCTTAAGGTCATGCAGTTTGGTATGGGCTGTTCTAGCATGGTCTGGGTCTCCAAAGGCTTCTTCCATCTGCTTAACAAACTCATTAAATGTAGTGATTGAGGGAGTCTCATCAATTATTGCTTGGGTCTTATTATGTACCCAGATTGCTACAGAGCCCCCTGACATAAAGGAGAGAGCATACAACATTTTTGTCTTTTCATCTGGAAATAATCCTGGCTGGAGTGATGGAAATTTTCACTGCACAAATGAATCCTTCTGTATCCACTCTGTCTCCACTGAACCTCTCTGGATCCGCTGCCTTGATGGTGTGATGAGAGGAGGACATATAAGAGGGGGGATGACCCATTAGTTGTTCTGATTGGGTGGCAAGCAGGGTTCTGAGAAAGCCACCCTGTTCATCCAGGGATTCCCAGTATGCCTCAGGCAATTGGTCTGACATGATATAGAGGTAGAATGTGATGAAGAAAATGTGTAAGGTTGTCCTTGGTTACCTTGATCTTCTGTTAGGGTGACACTATTGACAAGGTCACAATGACAAGATAATCCTATATTTATGAGCTGAAAGGGGATATTCCACCTGGTGTAGTGGTAATCCTCAGTTTATTCAAGGTCTACTACTAAGAAATACATGTAATGCTCACCTGGTGTAGCTAGGGAATAGCATAGGTTTGGCCAACCTGCATGGGTCACCAGGTCAGGTGCCCTTGGGTGCGGGTGCGGGTCAAGCCCAGAGCACCCATGACCCAGCCCAACCCAGCATGTCAACCATGTACACATGCATGTGCATGAGTATGACACCCAACCGGCCACTCGCTCCTGTCGTATGTGTGTGTGTATGACACGCATGTGCATATGACACACACATGCCACACGTGCATATGACACACATGTGCCACACATGCATACAACATGCACATGCTGCATGCACATACAACACACACACGCCGCACCATATGACATGCACGTGCTGATACCAACAAGCCATACGTGCATGTGTACAATGTGTTCATGTCAGCCCATGCACGTACAGCATGTTCGCGCATGCGCATACAACGCATCCATGTCAGCATGTTTGAGTCAGCGTATACATGTACAGCGTGTTTGTATCGGCTTGTTCATGTCATCTCGCTTGTGTCGGCTTGTTCATGTCAGCATGTTCATGTCGGCACATCCATGTACTACACGTTCATGTTGGCGTGTGTGTGTACAGTGCATTTGTGTCGGTGCAAATGCGACATACGACACGAACACACCACAGGCATGCGGGTGCCCCATGCACCCCCGACACCTGTCGACCCATGGGAAAAAACCCATGGGTTGACAGGTTCAGGTTTCCCATGGGTCGGGTGTGGGTTACCCACATTTGACCTGTGGGTAACCTGTGCCATTCCCTAGGTGTAGCGGTAATCCTCAGAGAACAAGTGAGGAGTCACCATTACACCAGTCACAACCCTATGCCCTACTCCGGCGCTTATTATGTAATTCAGAGCGTGAAATGGAGATCATGTAAACGGGAAAAGATTGACCAAACCCTGACACCACCACTGCACTATTGTGTCAAGTCCACGTACCGAGACCCATCTGCCGGCAGTGCCGACCGAGCAATCATCCTATATCCACGACCAAGTGCCCGCGTCGCATGCATAACACTTGGTGCGCTGGTCCCGGCTCGGCACATCCGCCATCCACACTCCTTGGTCCGTTTCATCTCGGGATTTCCAGTCCTTGTATTATCCTCGGACACGACCCCATTGTTTTATACTCGGCCACTCCTTATTGTCCCATCTCAAGTCACGATTCTATTATCCTGTCTTTTATTGTTCTATCCCCGCTTTGCATTCCTTGTTCTAATTTTATTCGTTGTGGACAATAACCACATGCTCTGCATACCTTGTTGTCCCACATTCCTTATTCCACATGTCGCTTCTTAACCTATTGTCAAGTCCACGTACCGAGACCCATCCGCCGG
>QLPI01003550.1:0-24456 GCA_003314275.1 Chroogomphus rutilus | reverse complement strand
CCCGACCTTTCGACAACACCCCTCGGCAGTACCGAAGTCCGTCAGAATCCGGTGCTTGACAGGCTACAAGCCCAAAATTGCCAGCTCGTCTGGACCTGTACCAGCCTTAAGGTCATTTTGGTCCTTCTGTCCAGACATAAACGGTAAAAGTATCTGACCTCAATGCCAAAAATCACTCAATCTGTCTGGATTTCAGATCAGGCCTTTACTGTGACTTTCAGGGGTCCTGGGTCAGTCGGTCGGTATTGCTGAGTGAACCAGAGCTCAGTATCGTGGACTTGACAGGTGGATAGACTACATTTGTTCCAGAAGGCAGAGAGTGTACTAATCCCTGTCACTGGAAAATCAACAGATGACTAAGAAAAGTGTCACACAGGTCACACAGACTGATAGGATAGAAGCTGATGTATATTGTTACTTTTGGAAGGCCATATGTCCTCCTTTTATATTGTATTTACACTAGGGCAAGAACTTCTATCTATTAATAGATATGGAAGGTAGTGATTGGCACAGGTATTGGAAACCCATGCAAGTAGCAGGTACAGGTAGCGCAGGTAAGGGTCAGGGTCAGGATTGCTAGCCCAGCCCAAACCCATAACTGCAGGCAGGTTTGATATGGGTTTTTAGTCAGCACTTTGTAAGCAAAATTATTATCTAAGCCCAGCCACACCCTGGTCATGTGACTGTACTCAAAATCAATATATTTTCATATTTTAAAAAATCAGAATTTTATTCAAGTTATTTGTAGCTGATGTAATCAAAGTTCAGCACCAACCTCACTTACATCAGCTTGGTGTCAAACCACATACACATACCCTCCATTGGCCTGCCCACTGCGCGGTGCTACCAACCTTCGATGGATGGACACTACCACATCTACAATGTCGGCCAAGTGGACCAGATGCTACCACATACACATACCCTCCATTGGCCTGCCCACTGTGTAACATTACCACATACCCAACATTGGCTGCATGCAGCACGTGCATGTCATACACGAACACATATGAAAGATGTGATACATGTGTGCATGTGGCGCATGTGCGTTGTACATGTGTTAGATCTCGGTAGTACCGATAATATGGATGGGAGTTGGTCAAGTCCTGCAGACCATTTGGGGTGGCTAGGCTTCAAGGTGCTTATGTGTTGTGCCCTGCTGTTCCGTGCATGCCACTGATTTGGACAGAAGAGAGACCCAGGAAGATGCCGAGAGTGTCGGCCCAAATGAAGGACTTTAGACAGAAGAAAGGCAGACAGGGGGATGCAAACCAAGTTGATATTCAGAGTGAGGAACTATCTACATACATCTGCTACTTATATAGGTTAAGAAGCAAGATGTGGAACAGGGTGGCATAAGGAATGGAAAATAATAAGGTATGAAAGATCATGTGGAGGTATTGTCCACAGTGATCAAGAATAGAATAAGAAATGTAAGCGAGAATAGAATAATGAAATATGGCTGAGAATAAGATAATGAGGGAGTGGAAAGAATAGAACAATGGAAAATGGCCGAAGATAAAACAATAAGATGTCTGAATAGTAAGTGAAATAATAAGTGTCTGGAGGGGAACGGATAAATGGATGGATGGAGGGTGCGAGAATAATCAGGGATAGAAGGGATGGGATGAGAGGAGGGTTCCAGATAATGTACCAAATGTACCGGGCCGAGACCGTGTATGAATGAGGGATGATATGGGTAAGAGTCAGTCGGTCGGTATTGCCGAGTGAGCCAGGGCTCGGTATTGTAGACTTGACAATGTGAACGTATATAACAGATGTCATATGTATGTGCATGTATATAACAGATGTCATATGTATGTGCATGTATATAACAGATGTCATATGTATGTGCATGTGTATTGTATGCGAATTCATATGACGCGTGCATAACATATGCAAACACATATGATACATGCGTGTCATATGTGAATGCATACAATGCATGTGTATCGTATGTGAATACATACGATGCAACTCCCCCACAAGACAGGTCTTACCAAGGTGTGAACCAAGTGGTCAGAGGAATATCATGACAGTACAGTTTTGATTTGTTTCTTTCTATAATACCCTAACTGTCTGTCAAGCTTCAGGAATGCCGAGATGTTGGATGGGAATGGCCAAGTCCTACAGGCCAGGAGTAGTGGCTTTGGCTTCAACGTACTCATGCGTTGTGCCCTACTCTTCTGTGCATGCCACTGATTTGCAACAGACAGGGTACTCAGGAGGATGCCGATGATGCCGGCCCAAGTAGAGGACTTAACAGAGGAGGAGAAGGTAGAAGGGCCTAAGCCTAGTCGATACCCAGAATGAGGAAATATGTACATGCATGCCCTACTTATATAGGTTTAAGAAGTGACATGTGGAATAAGGAATGTGGGACAATAAGGTATGCAGAGCATGTGGGTATTGTCCACAATGAGTAAAATTAGAATGAAGGAATGCAAACGGGGATAGAACAATAAAAGATAGAATAATATGAATGTGGCCAAGGATAAGACAATAGGGAGTGCCTGACTATAAACAATGGTTGCAACCGAAGATAAAACAAGGACAGGAAGTCCCGAGGTGAGGCGGATTGAGGAATGAGGAGTGGACATGGCGGGATTAATGGATGGTGATTGAGGTAAGGTGAATGAGAGATGGGGGCAAGGAATGTGGATGGTGGATGTGCCAAGCTGAAACTGGCATACCAAGTAACTTGCATGTGGCTTGGACACTTGGGCATGGACGTAGTCCAATTTACTTGGTCGGCACTGCCGAATTACCGGACACTCGGTACATGCACTTGACACTGTCTCTCAGAATGCAGAGAAGTATCACGAAGGCCATCTTTGCACAGACACATAACAGGAGTTTATAGATCACAATGAATGAGTCAAATGTCTCATTCCTGCAGAGAAATTACTCATGTATGAGGTGGGAGAAGGGTGGGAGAGGCTGTGCAAGTGTCTCAATGTGTACGTTCTTTCGATACTTGGTCTAGGATTGCATAACTTGAGCCCATCATAGTCCAGAGCCATTGACACCATTTCCACTTGTCAATGATTCAGCCAAGTTTCATAAAAAATCATGTTCAGCCACTGGAGGCTCAAGTGAAGGCTGCCATCCCCTCAATCAACAATGCTCCCTATACTGCGATGCGGTGCCTGACCACATTCTTTGGGTAAGTGATCTTGTTTTAATGGAAGCAAGTTCTGATAGTTTGTATTAGAACTTGTCCCCAAGTCACTGTATGTCCGAGTAAACAGGTGTTTCCACCAGACCTTTTCAATATTTATACAGGGCCTCTACATCATCACCTATATGTTAGGATTCATTGGCAGGCCTCCATTTCTTTTAGTTGCTAAAGCCTGTCTAATGCACTTGTTCAATGATAGTCAGCCCCTTCTTGAGTCCTTTTGCTTTTGGGTTTTTAGTTGCGGCACATGTATCCAGGCAGAGCAGTCAGGTCTCACCTGGGCTATACACGACCAATCCTGACCCTGACTGCATTAGGGTTGCTGGTAGCCCCATCCTGCCTCCTGGGAAGCCCAGGTGCATTTGCCTCTGTGTGTATGTCATCTATACCTAAGGCAGATGTGTACTTGGGGTCACCTGAGATAGGATGGTGTTTGCATTGGGGTTGCTGGTAGCTCCATCCTACCTCCTGGGAAGCCCAGGTGCATTTGCCTCTGTGTGTATGTTGTCTATACCTAAGGCAGATATGTACCTGGGGTTACCTGAGGTAGGATGCTATTTGCATTGGGGTTGCTGGTAGCTCCATCCTGCCTCCTGGGAAGCCCAGGTGTATTTGCCTCTGTGTGTGTGTTGTCTATACCTAAGGCAGATATGTACCTGGCTGTACCTGAGGTAGGATGTTGTTTTCATTGGGGTTGCTGGTAGCTCCATCCTGCCTCCTGGGAAGCCCAGGTGCATTTGCCTCTGTGTATGTTGGCTATACCTAAGGCAGATATGTACCTGGCTGTACCTGAGGTAGGATGCTGTTTTCATTGGGGTTGCTGGTAGCTCCATCCTGTCTCCTGGGAAGCCCTGATGTGGAGAATGTAACAGATGCTCTCAAATGGTGGTATAAGAGAAGGTCCACTTTTCCCTGTCTATCCCACATGGCCCAAGATTATCTGTCTATTCCTGGTAAGTAACTTTTTATGAAATTATTTGTTATATTCTTTCAATTCTAATAAAAATTTAAAGCTACAACTGTTGCTGTTGAACATGTATTTAGCCAAGGCCTTCTTGTTTTGCCCTATATTTGGAACCAACTTTCAGCTCAGATGACTCGAGCCCTTATGTGTATTGGATCTTGGAGCACACTTGGTTTGGTGAAGGATGCCAATATCAAGGCTGCATTGGGGGTTGAGGTCACCGATCTTGAGAAGAAGCATACTATAGGTTGGGATTCTATTATGGGTAATATTTTATAAATTCTGAATTTGTATAATAAGAAAATACATTAAATTTCAGTATTGGGTCAATTTATACCCATTGTAGGTGGCGGGTAAGTGCAATACCCGTTGAACCCAAGGGTAAGAACAATACCTGTTATGGGTCATAGGTAAAAGTAATACCTGTTGAACCTGCGGGTACCCACCCATACCCAGGGATTACCCATGCCAATCACTAATGGAAGGTTGTAGGACATTGTAGAAGGTTCTTAGCCAATCAACTTTCAGTGCCTAACTATGAGTCATTTCCCAGCATAGCCTTGATCATATACAGGCCATGTACATAGCTTTTATGCCTTATATGTATGTAATTATAGGTTAGCATGGCATGTAATTGTCAGTATTAAATGCCATGTTAACCTATTTAACTCTTCTACACTTGACTTCCACCATAGCCACATGATCACATGTGATCACCTTTACCTCCACACCAGCACTTCATTAGGGCATACACCAGGATGAAAAGGCAATAGATATTGAATATAGACTGGGAAAAATAGGTGTTACAATATGAAAGAATGACGTAGTTGTAATAAATGTAATATCTCCCAAGGTCAAAGCAATGGTGAGGTTGAGAGTAGGGCAAGGCTTCAACTTTAATGTTACGCCCACCAGATCGCACTGGACCCTAATTTCGTAAAGGCGAGAACAAAAATTAAGTCTAAGATGAATGGAGGGAGGCTTAATTGAAATCTTAGTTGATTATCTGACTGAGGACTGAACTACTGAATGTACAAGATCTTTATACTACTCTCAAATCTACCAGGAGTCGACTAGATTCCTATAATAGATAAGAAAGTCTGAGGATCGTGAAAAGCAAGAACAGAATACTATGTCCCAACCTTGGTCTCCTCCATAACATTGAGGGGTGATGTGTCACCCTGATCCCCAATGGAGTTAACCTATAAGGAACATAGTAGCAGATCAGATATCAGAGATAGAACAGAATTGCAAATAAGGAAAGTGGAGCGGAATGTAATGAAGAAAGTATTAAATGTAAATGAAGTGAAAATGGATTTGCGAGCATATAGGGATTGACGTAAATAAGTGGAGCATATTGACAGGTGCATGTGATGCCAAGACAGATACATGAGGTGCAATAGAATTCAAGGGCTGAGGATTGTATGGATGGATAGGCAAGTGAGTGTGGAGTTAGGCTGAATGGGCTGTATTGAATAGTTGGGCATGCCAGTGTATGGTTCCTAATAATAGGGAATAATACTAGAAAAATAGAATATTCATTTCTTGAATATATCATTGAAACAGATAGATGGTGCACTCAAATTTTGATAAGATTAGCATAAATCAATGAATTTAGGTAAGTATATGTGCTTTGGAATGGTTGGATATGCAAAGATAATTCATAGAAAAATTCAGGGACATAGTATATTATTGGCTTCATTGTTTTGTTGACTCAGATTTTGAATAGATTATAAATTTTTGAAAAATCACAACAACAATGAATTTTGCTCATTCTACCAGTGTCTACTAGTACAGTAGGAGACAAAACTGTTCAAGTGTTTTGAACATTTGTGTTGTACTGTAAATAACAGGATGATTACATAATCAAAAAAATATGGCGTAATTAGTGGAGATAGCCCTGCTTCTGAACTTGTGGTCACAATCAACATGATTACATAACTCTCAATATTCATTGAGATATTAATTATTTAAAAAATGAAGCATTTGAATGGTTTTGTCCCTCACATTTTTTAAACAAGAAATGGTATATATCAGTACTTGGTAAAGCCCCCATTTGCTCTCATCACTGCCTGCACCCTTCTAGGCATGCTCTCAATCAACTTCTGACACACCTCTGGCTCTATCTTCTCCCATTCCACTCCAATCCTCTCCCATAGCTCATGCACTCTACTAGGGAGGTGTTCATAGTCAGAAAGGCACTTTTTGACAATAGTCCAGAGGTGTTCAATGGGGTTTAGGTCAGGGGACTGAGCTGGCCACTTCATGACCTCATAGCCATGGTCAGAAAACTACTCAGTGGCCTTCTTGCACGTGTGCTTGGGGTCATTATCCTGTTAAAAAATAATGTCAGTAGAATCTTTACCATAATACTCCAGGCTAGCCTGAAGCTTATCATCCAAAATCTGCCTGTACAACTCCCCATCCATCCTTCCATCAATTTTGACAGCATAGCCAGGTCCTTCCCACGATATACAACCCCATACCATCACAGAACCTCCACCAAACTTCAGTGTTCTCTCAACTAGCCTATCATTCAAAGGCTCTCTAACTTATCCCCTTCAATCTGACCCTAATAGATTGATTTTAGTCTCATCTGACCAGACAACATGCTTCCAGTCCTCTAGAGTCCACTCTAGATGAGCTTTTACAAACTCCCTCCTTGCCTTCCTATGCCTTGTACTAAGAAGTGGCTTCTTTCTCTTTACAACTGCCTTCATCCCAGCCTTCTTCAGGTTCCTCCTTACAGTCTTGGATGTCACTGGTTCATTGAGAATGTTTTTGAGCACCTGGTACCCTGGGTTGCATTCTCAATCTTCCCTCTTTGCATGAACGATACGATATGGTAGATGTTGGAGGGGGATATCTTGGATGGGCGACCACCAGTGGCCTTGGGTATATCAGGACAGTGTTTCCTACAAATGGTAGAGATAGAGCCAACAGAGACACCAATGTAAGAGGAGATGTAGTGGCTAGAATGACCAGTTTTGAGCAATTGGATGATAGAGTCAACTTTAGCAGCAGAGAGAGGCTTCATGGTTCTGAACAAGGGATGTTTGGCTTTGTTTGGACAGAAACAAACTATAAAAAGGTTCACATGATGTCACGTGACTTGTCATGTGATTTCCAGCCCTGTATATACAATTTATTGTATTAATAACTGTAAGGGACAAAACTGTTCAAATGCTTCATTTTTTTAAATAATTAATATCTCAATGAATATTGAGAGTTACATAATCATCTTAATTGTGACCACAAGTTCAGAAGCAGGGAAATCTCCACTAATTATGTCATATTTTGATTATGTAATCATCCTGTTATTTACAGTACAACACAAATGTTCAAAACACTTGAATGGTTTTGTCCCCTACTGTCACTATATAGTTGCTCATGGATTACATAATACCTCAGTCAATTTGCCATTCACATGTGCATCACATATCCTAGCATCAGTGTCCTTGTACTTACTTGTATAGCTTACATACAGGTAATTACCAATATTATGAAATTAGGAAGGCATAGCATCTTTACTAAAGCCAAGCTCTATCCTGAACGTCACTGAGTTTATGTAAATCTAGGAGCTTGAGGAATTGACTTTTAACATAGTTGCAATACAGCAAGATATGTGGGTTATTTGAATTGTAAATTTTAAAAGTACCAAGTATTGAATGTGATGCAGACTAGGTTCTGGGGGGAGCTGTGGGGGAAGTTCTACACTAGGGAAGTGGAAAAAAGTGGGACAAATAGGAGAATGATAGGAAGTATTTTTCTGTTATTTTTAATGTATTTATTTATATGGAAAATGTGATGATATGACCATTCTACTCTAAGCTGAGCTCCTATGTTTTGCCTCTGCTTATGTACCAATTCAGGGAACCAGCCTGGGTGTCAAAATATCAGTTTATCATTTTATACCTCTTCCACAAGGTAAAAATATTCTGGGAGCATTAGAATAATAATGTGTAATACTAGGAACATAGCTGTAATCTTATTTTTACTGTAGGACAAGGCTTCAATGATCCTGTCCTAAATAGGCAAGTGTAGTACCTGGCGCTTAACCCTCAGTTGAGCATGGGACAATGGTTTTAGTATAGCTCAAAGCTGTGGAAATGGGGTTCTAGAATTTGGTATTTTGATAGTAAACACATTTCTCTACTCATAGAAATTGAGAAATTTATTGGTAAGCTAAAACTTCATGGAACAAAAATGAAAGCTGGCCCTATGTAAGATGGCCCTCAGGGTCAGGTATGGGGCTGTATAGATTGAATTCATCCAAAAGTGTCCCTAAAATCCCAGGAATATTCATATCAGTACTTTGTGATATGTATAACCTCGCTGTATAGTTGTGCCTTAAAGGGAATAGAAATGCTTGAGTTATTGGTGTTTTAGTGAGTTGATGTATACACAACACTCAAAATGTTCTCTATACTTAACAGCAAGAACACAAAGAAGGTGCAAACACAGCTTGGGAGTGCAGTGGATACAAAACTACATAATAATTACAGAGCTATGTGGTAGTTCAGAATAATATTATTTGTTATTACACCCTCCCTGATTTTTTTCCAATGTCTTCCGCTCAAAATATATATTCAAAAATGACCACTCGAGGGAATTTGACGTTTCTGAAGGAATAAATAGCACAGAATCAAACTCAACAATTCCTGGGAGAAACAACCTCCGTTGGAATGTCCGATCTCTGGTGGAAATTAATGGGAGTGACTTCCGCCATTGATGTCTGCTGTCTGAGATGGAACTTAAGCATGTTGAGAAGCAACCGACTGCCCATGGTACACGTAATTGCGTATGTCCACCTGAAAGCAACATTGACGCCAGCAATTCCCAAACAAAAGACAGAAATGACCTACCCAACGGAAACGAACATAAGGGCTTGCGGGGCATACCAATAAATGAAGGCGGTCACAAACAAAGCGGTAAAGACACTATAACAGGAGATGTCATTATAAACCAAAGGATACAAAGCCAACAACCTGAAGAAATAGAGTAAACTGTTGAAATGTTAGGCTTTGCCCGACTGCGTGACGCTTCATCCAGAAATGGTTGACTAACCTGTCAAGAATGAGGAGCTTGAGCATCGGAGCACTAAACTCGGTTTTGTATATTTTCCATGCTTTGTAAAGCATGCAGATGCAGAGGCCAGTCTCGGTTATAATTGGAGGAACCAGAGCAAGGGTGAAGAGCCTCGGCACGGTAAGAATATAGCACCCCGTGAGATTGTATCCAGGAGGTGCACTCTTTCCTGTTCAAGTGATGAAATTATATTTAGCAGGATAATGTTTGTGGCTCTCACCATCAGGTAATGAAATCCAAAAAATGATTATCCAGGCGATAAGTGATATCAAAACAAACCCAGCGATCCCAACGACAACAGGTTTTTTACGATCGTAGACAGCGTAGATCTGTAATGAAGACTATTTATCAACATCCTTATGCCTGAAATCAAGGAACATATGCGAGCAAGAAGTATAACTAAAAATAGGCTGTCAGTACATTTATTTCTTATACAAAGAGCATGTGCTCACCTTGTACACTTGTCATCAATATGACGGCCCTATAAATCGTCAATCAGGGCGAATTCATGGTTGAAAGGCGGACGTACGATGCGGCGTTCCACCGCAAAAAAGAAGTACAACTAAAATAATAAGGATGTAACCCAATAATCTGCGGAGCACCAGATTTTGCTCTTACAACTGAGAAAACAAGGTAAATTAGAGCGTGCACACGGTTATGAGATCAGCGAGGTGTTCACTTTATCTGATAGAGATCCGTAGAATAATACTTTTGCAATGTTCTCATTTCAATCGAACCGGTGGATACTGAAAATATATACACACCTGTGAAATTAAAACTAAGTGAGAAAAGCCCGAAGTAACGCGTCTGGGTAGTTAATATAAGTATGAAGACTCTTCAATTGTCAAAGACAAGACCGACCAATATAAAAAATATCTTTCCGAAAGAACGTGGGCGATTCCAAATAAAGTTGATCTGAGATAGGTAATTAGGAAATATGGCAGCATCGGCACATGGAAGTGACCTCGGTAGGGAAAGTGAGGACTATCTGAATGTCAGTGAATGGTGAAGGCTCTGAATGTAACTCTCACAGTGGTCATATATCAAGAAGGTCAACGATCCAACCCATGAGCATTTAGTGACTGTCACTGCTTGGCAAAGGGGACGCATCAGACATCTTTTGGAGTACCGCTCATAGGACTGGACTTGCATGCATTCAGAGTCGTAACCAATGTTTGAGCCGTGAGCTGAACCTGTTGATGACTGACAGACATTCTGGCTTCCAGGGAAGACTGACAGGTCAACTCTCAAATTATAGCATCTACGAGGCATCCCAAGGCAACTAACCTGTGTTGACTAAACAGCTCATCTCAGTCGAGTATGTAACAAAACTGAATTCAAACAGTGTGGCTGCACAGAAGAGTGACTCACCTCTATCCAAGTATGTAACGCGACTGAGACCGTTTAATTTGATGACACATTGAGAGAAAGATGGCAGGGCATGTTTTATTTACTTTCCTTGAATCATAAGCAATTAGACTCGAAAAACCAGCCTGTCTATGGTATGCTAATGCTAGGTTATGAGAGTCTCTGGCATTGGGGCATAGGAGAGTTTTCCCGCAAGGAAAATCCTGAGAAGGAGAGAGAAGTTCAATCAGTGCTTGACGCGCTAGGCCGCAACAGGGTTTGGATGGCACGGTGAGTATTGTAAAAGCGGTGAGAGCGGTGACACCGTCTGTTGCAAGAATGTCACAACAAGATCGAACAGAATGTCGCAATTAGATCAAACAGAATGTCGCAATAGATCAAACAGAATGTCGCAATAATATCAAACAGAATTTGCCAGATAAAGATCAACTATAGCAAGAAGTTACTCACGTCTCAGCTCCGGTGTCAAGAGAGTGAGACGCTCGTATACGATCGCTCGTCATCCTCAACACCGCCACCAGTAGATAGAGTTCCCTCCTGGATCGTTTCCGTACCTTACGCAACATGTACAGTGCCGGACATGTAAGAATAGGCACCTCGATTGTGGCACCAATTCTGCTCCGATTCAGAAAATTCTTGCAGTTTTGGAACAAAGCATGGCCGCCAGACGTTCGACATGTCACAGAAAAGTAAACATGTTCATCAGGCTAAAGCTCAATGCATTCCAAGCAGCCGGTTAGCTTTTTTTTGGATATATTGTGCCAGTTCCTGTCCTGGCGCCCATAGCGTAGCCATTGGCTGTGTCAGTGGCATGGGAATTCCACTTAGTAAACTTTGGTCAGATAGGTCTCAAGGTATACTTAAAAAAGAAGTGACTCCCCTAGTTTTTTCAGAAATCTAATTGGATTTGCGGAGGCAGAGACAAATTCGCGTAAGGCCTGGCGGAGGTCGGTTTTGAGTGTCCGGCACTGATCTTACGTACTGCACATGAAAACTGAGGACCGCCCAGGTCGCGCACGCCTAATTAGCTTCCGTTCCTGCGCGAGCATTAGGTCAAATCGCAGCCCTTCTGTTTGAAAACCAATATGGACCCTCTTCAACCCAATATGAAGTTCCTTGTAGTAATAAAAAAATTCATGTGAAATTGCCACAAGAAAAATTGTTTTTCATGCAGTTGTGAGCAAACCCAGTTGCAGAACTGCTGAAACAACACTAAATCAACTGAGACCGGTTAGATATTTTCTAGTAATATAATATATTGAAGTTAGAGAGCACAAGGCACTTTTAATTAATCAATGTCCATTAGAAGGTTTTATATAGTGTACTACAACTGAGACAATAATTAAATAGAAACTACTTGTCTCAGCTGTAGTATACCTTCTAATGAAATTTGATTTGTTTAAAGTGCTTTGTATCCTCTATCTACATTTATATTATATTAATAGAAATATCTAAGAGGTCTCAGTTCACCTACTACTGGTACACTATTGCAATATTCAGTGTAATTAGAACATAGGTGTGGTGCAAAACTCACACTGACTATAAGCCAAAGTAATGCAATATATTACAGTCTGGTTCTGATTTGGCAGCCAGTGGAGTTATCTAGCTGTTTGGTTCCAAATTGGAAGCCATTCAGAATTGTCATTGGTTCTCAATGGAAGGTGAGACTGCTTCCTAAGCAATTTCTAACTTGCCACTTGTGGCAAGAAGGTATTTGTTAGAATCTCACCAGTGATGTCAGGGGATGACCTGTTTCTGATCCTGAACCAATCCCAAACCAATTCACATAGATGCACACATACTGAACATGATGGACCAAGGGTCACTATCAAGATACTCTTCAATCCAGATTCCCACCTGAGATGCCAAATTCAGATATATATGTAAGGGCAACTCCTCTTGCTTGTGGACTGATATACTGTAGTGTTAAGATGTTGTTGTCAGAGGAATCCCCAAAAATGAGTCATGACTGAAACCCTACTAACTGAGGACCATACCCACTGACTGAGACCCATGTCTGACTACCACAACTGAACTATACACCAAACAGGTGCTATGGTTGACAGCTGCCATCAGTAGGCATCACCCATGGCTATCACTCACACCCTCAGAAGTTGCTGGTATCCCCAGCATCCTGGTTCCACATCCAAATGGCACAGGGTGTTATGCCTGATATAAGTGGAGTGCCATGACCATAGTACATATATAGCTGTAGTTAGGAGGGTGAAGGGGTTCCTTAGAGTTTTCTCTTTGGATCCCCCTGTTGGAATAGTTTGACCGGCATCTGTACATTGGTTGCCATGTCACATTAGTCACACACAATTTGTAATTCCTCATCTGTTTGCAACGAGCCATTACCTCCGCTCAAGCCAAACAGTTGTCCTTTCCGCGGTCCTTGCTCAGCACCACCAAAATGCAACACCCCCTTCACCAAGTATGATAGTCCTATGTACATAGATCCTATGCTAATTCTTTGGATCCCCCTTTGCTAGTATACTGCCTTAGTGTAGAGCATCCACCTAGGTTGCCCTTATAGTAGAAAACTCTCTCCACAAGCACTGGCTGCCTCTACCATCTGACCCCAAATCAAATCTCTTTAGAAGCAATAACAATGGCAGCCCCTTCTCATCCATAATCATACTATCTCTCATGGACATACCTTTGGCTCAAGAAGTATTGGGCTCCTTGGCCACTATAGAACAGGAGCTGTTGAGGGAGAGGTGGGAGAAGCAGGACCTGGAGATGAGGCTGAGCATGTTGCAGGCCACTATAATGAGCCTAGTAACAGGGCTTCTAACTCACATTTGCCAGTCTATGAAACAAATGGCTGAGCTAACGAAACCCTCTGAGTTCAATGGTGACCATACAAACAGGTATGCATTCATACAGTCATACACCCTATACCTCGGCATCTGTATGAGTGGCTTCCCCAACAAACAGTCCCAGATCCTCTGGGCAACATCCTTCATAAAGATGGGGAGGGCTGCAACCTTCACTGGCTGAGTGTTTACCCATGAAGCAAAAACAGGCAGGCCCCTCTGGAAGGCATTCGTTGAAGTATTCTGACAGCACTTCTACCCCCTGCACAAGGCCACTGACACAATGAACCAACTGAAATCATAACAGTACCACCAGGGAAGGCATTCAGTTGATAAGTATATTGACTACTTTGAGGAGTTGGTTGAAATGGCCAAGTACATGGACAGTCAGTCTATATCCATGAAGTTCCATTGAGGCCTCGACCCTACTATCCAAAGCTGCATTGCACTGATGCTAGATAAAAGACTGAAGGACAATGATGTCTTGGTCTGGTATGTGGCTGCAAGGATGGTAGCACTCATACATGCAGCAAACAAAGCCTTCCAAGGGCCCCAACCCATGGCTTCACACACATTCCCACTGTAGACCAGTCAAAGGATTGGCAAACCTCCAGCCAGATATGCCACACCCACACTCCCCAAAATGCTAGCTGCATCAGCTCCACCTCCCTCAGCTGTACCTGTGAGACCTATGCTGATAGATGTCAATGTGACCAAACAGCATTTCACACTGCCCCTTATGTGCTGATGTTATGGCAAGGTCAGTCATTTTTCCCAAGACTGCCCCCAGGCATATGACATCTGCTTTATGACATCTGAAAAGTATGAGGAGTACATTTCTCACTCAGAAGAAGATCCCATCCAATCTATACTCAGTCATATGCGATAGGAGATGCAGTCTATTTCCCAGAAAGCCAAGAACCATACATATTTCTTGGAATGACGTCTAGACCAGCATATCATGATAGGAGTAGAGTGGAATAGGAGGCAGAGTTCAGGGCACCATCTCATCCTGATTACCCCACCCACTCCATTTGACTCACTCTTAACCACAAGATGAGAGTGCACGACTATATACCCATTAGTCCTCCTACTCCCAGACCCCTATCCTTGAATTGGATACTAGAGAAATTGCAGAAGATATGTTGCCTGTGACCTGGAAATACTCCAAGATGACTCAGTCCCCTGACTCATCCTAAGGCCCCTCAGGAGTAGTAGACAAGGTTGTTAGACATTTATTGGTGGACTTCCTTATTTTTTCTTTTATATGTTTCCCCTTTTCTTGGTTTGACTCAGACCTGTTTCCTATTCTGTTAGTCTTTTCTCATTGTTACTCATCGTCCTTACCTATTTGGTTAGTCTCCCCTTATCATAGCCCCTAGCCCCTATTTATGCAGCCTCGATGCTGTACCATTTCTCCAGAGTTTCTCCATAGTTTCCTCTTTTGTATACTTTGTTCTTGTGCTTTGTTATTCAACTGACATAGCCAACCTCTGGCATCATTTCATATCGTTGCTTGGTTTTTGTATATATGTCAAGTCCACGATACCATGCTCCAGTTCACACGGCAATACCGACCAACTGACCCCTACCCATATCATCCCTCACCAGTGCACGGTCTCAGCTCGGTACATTTGGTTCATTATTTGGTTTACTTTCCCTACCCCACCCTCCTATTCTTTATTATTTCTTCTATTCCCTATCTTTCCCTTTGCCCTTTTACCCTTGGGACATTCACTATTCATTTATCACTCAGTCACGGCCCTATTGTTTTATATTCAGCCACCCTCTATTGTTCTATTTTCCCTCACACTCCTACTTGTTTATTATCGGTCATATCTCATTGTCTTATTCTCGTTCAGGTCGGATTGTTCTATTCTAGATCGCTATGGACAATACTTCCACATGGTCTCCATATCTTATTCGTTTCTCCATGTCTTATGCCACCCTTATTCCACATTACGCCTCTTAGCCTATATAAGTAGTGAATGCATGTACATAGTTCCTCAGTCTGAGTATCAACTAGGTTTACGCCTTCCTGCTCTCCTCCCTCTGTTCAGAAGTCCTCTACTTGGACTGACACTCTCGGCACCCTCTCGAGCATCTCTTCCATCACAAATCAGTGGCATGTACAGGAGGCAGGGTGCAATGCATGAGCACGTTGAAGCCAAGCCACCCCAACTGGCCTGCAGGACTTGGCTGGTTCCTGGCCATACCTTCAGCATTACCGAGGCCTGACAATATAAAGGCCTCTGGCTCACCTCTGTAATAACAAGTTCTCAAGTTAAAGTCCTAAGTCAAGTCTCCAAGTCCAAGAAAGACTTGTCTAGAAATGTCTAGACTATTGTACTCAAGTCCAAAGCCAAAATCCAAGTCTTAGTCAGCATGACACATTTGTTGGGTTGTCTAATCCCACATAATATTCATACCTCATGAGTCTTAATGAATATCTAAGACAACACAGAGCTCTATGAGTAGTATTGACAATCTGATAACTGAATAGGGCTCTGTCACTCAACATGAAGTGGTCTTCATTAAATGAGTCATCCTGAAAGGTTACCTATGTGGACTAGATGGTGTAGTGGTTAACACCATAGCTATATATGCTATAGTCCTGGGTTCAAACCCCAGTCTGGTCATTCTTTTCACCTCAACAACATTCACATCACAGGTCACTCATAGTGACATATCATGCTACCTTCTATTTTATATCCTCTATTACATGCCAGATAGTGGCCTCATAAGTCACAGACCATAATCCAGCTGTGCCAAATGACTGCGTTATATCCTACCACAGAAAAGGACCAGTGTGCGCAGGCTTTTAGGTATTAATTACCTAGAGCAACTCTACAGCATGCCATTGATTTGGAACAGATGAGATACTTGGGAGAGTGCCAAGAGTGTCGGCCCAAGTAAGGGACTTCAGAGAGGAGAAGGGAAGGTAAGGAGGTATATGCCAAGTTGATATTCAGAATGAGGAAATATCTACATCCATGTACTACTTATATAGGTTAAGGAGCAATATGTGGAATCAGGGTGGCATAAGACATGGAAAAAACAATAAGGTATGAAGAGCATGTGGAGGTATTATCCACAATGATCAAGAATAGAACAAAGAAATGTAAACAAGAATAGAACAATAGAAATGTGGTTAAATAAGATAATAGGAATGTGGCCAAGAATAAGATATAGAAAATGACTGAATATAAAACAATAGGGTCATGGCCAAGGATAAAACAATAGAAAAATGTCCCAAAGTAAAACAGGCCAAGAAATAAGGGATAAGCAGAGTGGGGATAATGGATAATGAATGAGGGAAGAGTGGATGATGGATAGGAATGGAATGTGTGGATGGTGAATGTGCCGAGCCGAGACTGACATACTTAGTAACTTGTATATGGTTTGGTCACTTGTGCATGGAATTAGACTGCTTATTTAGTC
This sequence comes from Chroogomphus rutilus, assembly GCA_003314275.1. Taxonomy (NCBI): domain Eukaryota; kingdom Fungi; phylum Basidiomycota; class Agaricomycetes; order Boletales; family Gomphidiaceae; genus Chroogomphus; species Chroogomphus rutilus. The sequence goes on along the minus strand of QLPI01003550.1, from coordinate 7,598 downwards.
GGCACTACCAAGTGAACCAATACTTGGTATGTGTACTTGACAGACAGTGGAGCCACTGGACGATTCATAGACCATAAGTTTGCAGTGGCAGAGGGGTTGACCATGTGCCCCTTGACCAGCCCCACACCAGTGTACAATGTCAAATAAGAGTCAAAAGGTAGATTGATGTAACTAGTTGTTGCCCTTCAATAATTATGTTAGGGCTTAGTTTTGGATTCAAAATTTAATAAGTCAAGCAAGTAACAGTTGTGAACACAAAAATCCAGTTACATTTACAGTACAAACATTGTTATAGATGATACAAAGGATTGGAGCTCACAAATCACATGATAAAGTGCATATACAAGGGGTGGGACAAAATGACAAAGAAATATGGATCATAATGTAGATGATGTTTAAGGAGAAGGAAATGGATGGAAATAATGAAGAATTTACATGTTAATCTCAGGCTTGAAATGTGAACATGTTTTCAATGGAAAATGGTTGGCCAGACCTCTTCCAGTCTCGATGTGATCACTTGACAATGTAGGTGCTTTGCTTTGTCCTAAAACAGAATGCTTATCATCTTGATGATGGAATAGAGTCGGTGTTAATGGGAATGATGGATGGGATAGTGATGAAACATATTGTCATTTAATAAAAAGAATAGAGTTGTTAGGGGATTAGATATGAATATTTGGGTGGTTCAATGTTTAAGCACCAGTAGCACCAGACATGGAAACAGCCTTGCATGATGGTAATACATTTAATTATACATTGATCAACTAATCAACTTAGCTGGACTATATAAAGTAGTATACTATTCACTAACTGGTTCCAAATAGCATATTACTCTCTGAATGATCAACTCATGTTATGGGCATGTAAGCACCAGAGCCAGGGGTTTGGTATGTTCTATATTGGGATAGCACTCAAACAGAACTTGAATAAGGATCATGAAAATTTCATAAAAATAATGGAAAAATACAGAAGCATTGGATTAATCCCATGCATGTGTTAGACTGGCATATATGCTGCCTCTTAACTCAACTCGATAATAAATGGCTCAGAAGGTGCATATATGCACCTTGTTATGGTCCATGCCCCCCAATCTAACCTAACTCAGTCGCATGACCGTTCTTACTATTTCCAAGGACTTTCTTGTTATAATGGGATTTTAAGAATGAAAGATTGTGGGAAAATGCAAACTCATGAAAGGCTCATGAGCGGTCAGACCAAAGCTGACACTTGAATTGTTATTAGTACAGTGGAAAACTAAGCTACTTATACATGTAAATTACGCAAACATGAGGGAAAATGCTTTCATATGCCCATGTCAGGCTTCGGGAATGCTGAAGGGTCAGGTGTGTAACAGCCAAGTCCTACAGGCCGGGAGTAATGGCTTTGGCTTCAACGTACTCGTGCGTTACACCTTACTTGCTGTGCATGCCACCAATTTGGGACAGAGGGAATACTTGGGGGGTGCCAAAGGTGCCGGCCCAAGTAGAAGACTTTACAGAGGGAGGAGAAGGTAAGGGGCCTAAGCCTAGTCGATACCCAGAATGAGGAAGTATGTACATGCATGCCCTACTTATATAGGTTTAAGAAGCGACATGTGGAATAAGGAATGTAGGACAATAAGGTATGCAGAGCATGTGGGTATTGTCCACAACAAGTAAAATTAGAATGAAGAAATGTAAACGGGGATAGAACAATAAAACATAGAATAATAGGAATGTGGCCAAGGATAGGACAATAGGAAATGCCCGACTATAAAACAATGGTTACAGCTGAGGATAAAACAAGGACAAGAAGTCCCAAGGTAAGGCGGGTCGAGGATTAAGGAGTGGATGGGGTGGGATTAATGGATGGTGATTGAGGTAATGTGAATGAGGGATGGGGGCAAGGAATGTAGATGGTGGATGTGCCAAGCCAAGGCTGGTGTACCAAGTGACTTGCATGTGGCGTGGACACTTGTACATGGACGTAGGGTGACTGCTCGTGTAAGGGCAACCCTCTTACAGCCCCGAGGTATATCTCGGAGGCGAGCTAAGCAGGGGGAATCCAAAGTGTTTAATTGTTTTACTACTGCCTAAATACATATGGAGTCCTCACCTAAGCAGGGGGAATCCAAAGAGGAAAGTCTAAGGATCCCGCTGCTGGTGAGCCCCTTTTATACCCTTTATATGGGTGGTCTGTGCACTAGTTACAAATCAATACATCGGAGTTTGTAGAGCCAACTTCCTGGTACTAAGTCCGAGGCTCGGATGTTCACTCCGGATTTCTAGTCATCATGCTTCAAGATCGTTCTCGTCTCCACTTGATGGTTTCTGGATGTTTTAGCCTCGGAGTTGATCGGAGTTTGAAATGGTACTTCGGACTTGGATCAGGCTTCGGAGAAGGTCGTCCCCTGACAGCTCGGTTGGTACTGCCGAATTACCGGGATCTTGGTACATATACTTGACAGCCTGTGTGTCATATATGAAATGCAAGATTGACAATATGCAAGTAGATATCACGTGCAAGTCATGCACATGTGACAGAAAGGGAAACAGTCAAATCGGTGATGCTATAAATAACATCATGGCAATGGCAATAGGAAGAAAAGAAATAAAAGAAAAATAGAAATAATCACAAGGAAAACAAAAACAATAATGAACCAACTTTTTGACTTTCTAACATTTCTGGTTACAAACATTGAACAATGATCCTCCACACTCCCATCTGTGATTCCACTCCATGATTTGAAGTTCTGCAATCTGAAGTTCTGCAACTCTGCAGTTCTATGCTTCTGCCTTTGCAGTGGATGCCTCAGGTTTTCCCATGTACCTTACTTCCTTGTTCTTTATTTTCTATTGCCCCTTATATTTTCTCCCTCCCTTTGTCTTTAGACCTGTTACATACCATTACAATGGTTGGTGAATACATGTAACAAATTGCTGTTTAAATAGTGCCCACAGACTAATGCCAGATAACCTGGCATAGTGGCCTTTTGGCCCAGTTGAAAGAACACATCACTGTGGGAATTTGTTGCCTTTCACAGTACCAGACAGTAGAAAATACAAGGTAGTCTACATGTATATAACCCTCCAGTCGACTGGACTATTCACCAGTATGAATATTGACTTAATTTGCATCTAGCTTCTGACTTAAGTTCCTGGCCTAATTCCGACTTAGCCTCTCGCATGTTTCTAAATTTCTGAAACTATGGACAGACGATTGAGGAGGGTGCAACACATAAGTTGAAGCCAAGTCCCTCTGACTTTGAACACTTGCATGACTAGTTGTATAAGTCTTCATCTTGAACCGACCACCACCCTAAGTCCTAGCACTTCATTGTCTGCCTTCTATCCTTTCTATTTCCTTGACTCTCAACTTTATGACTCTTGACCTCCCTCATCCTTGGAACCTCCACCCCCTGCCATATCCTTTCAGAAACCTATAGAACCTTTCGGTATCTGTTATTTAAGTACCTGACATGTGGATTTGACACACCTAAATAAACTTGAAAATTTCAAAAAAAAATCATTCTTCATCAAACATATCATGATACACTTGTGAAATGTTGTAATTTTTGTTAAAATTGTGGCATCCCAAACGAAGGAGAGGTGATTTGGTATATGGTCAATGTCATCTTATGATACCAAGACCACTCAAAATGGGTGGTCTTCATGGTTACAAACCTAGGAAAGCATAAGATGATTCTTGGCTGTTAAGGATTTGATATTCAGCCCAAACATCTTTTCTTCTGATCACTGGCAACCTGGACCTGATGGTATTGGAGAGAGGGTATGGGTTCTATTCATTATTATCTCTGATATCTGCCTTTGATAGGAGTTTGAATTTGCCATTGTATTTTGCAGTTGTGTGACTCTGTGACCTCAGGTCTTTTCCAAGAGACTGAGGTATGAGTTTAAGTTTATTCTCATATTTTATACAATTGTTGACCATTCTTTTAGATAGTATTTCAGGTAGCTAAATATTTCTAATATGAGCTCTTTTCCAAGAGACTGAGATAGTATTTCAGTCTATCTATTTCACAGGTTATGGGCCCCAGTGACGCTGGGAATTGACCTAGGACATCTGGAACTGAGCCACGGGTGGCACCCGTTGATCACAGCCAAGCTGCGGTCCATTGGGACGCAAGATATGACGATCCGAAGGCCAGACAGCGAATGTACTCGCGGGTGGTGCCCGCTCATGAAAATTAGCCACAATGCACAAGGTTGTACTGTATGGTACAAAGACAAAGCCCTACATGCAAATGTGTGTATTTATTACACTTCGACTCACCACCCAAGAGGGAGCGAAGCACCGCAGGCCAAAACGAGTCCACCGGTGAACACGTGTAATGATGAACGACTGTCACGGCGACACGCGGCCGCTTCCACTTATGACTATGACCCTACCACGTGTATCTTGAACCAATGAAATACTACGCGCATACGCAGTAGCCCAGACGCGATCAGAGAGACAAGAAGAACCCGCCAGAGACCACAAGAGGGGCGAGGTCTACATGTGGCGATACTGAATAGCTTGCGGGGATTGAAGGGTTGGAGATGACAAGAGTATGGGCAGCGGGGGAGACGTGGGAGATGGAGGAGGCTAGGTCGCAGACAATGCTTGTGTCCATGTTGACTAGGTTGTCGCAGAGCCTCACGCTCCCTCGCTGGGATCACCAGAACCGATCCACCCAAAACACTAGTAACTGATTGCAGTACCGCTGGGTAGCAAGCACAAGAAGACCCTCATGCACAGGATCCAATAGGGAGGCAATGAGGTGCTTAAGGACACAAGGGAGGGCACATGAATGCAAGACCTCCAGGCGAGCGGCGAGAGCACTACGAGGACAGACACACAGAACGAGGGGAGGATGACCGCTCACGATGCACCAGATGATAGCGCATGCATATGAGGAACATGAGTGCAGACTCCATGGAACAAACTTACACAAGAGGCGGCATGCGGGCACCCAGGGGGTCAGCCTTTCTTCCAAGACAATGGGGACAGCACAAGAGGCTCGCTGATCCGACCTCTAAATGTGCTGAGTGATATGTATTGGAGGAAACTCCGTGATGGGGAATGGCGGCTAACTGGCAGTGTCCATTTGGTCCACCGTGGTCATTCGAAACCGGATACCCACTGTACGATGGGTAATCATGAGAAGAATCAGAGGTGGTGGAGCCTGCAAGGAGGCTCTATCGAGCCAGGGAGGGTTCCCTCCCGGTTATAGGAACCGACAAAGACAGAGAGATGAGGAGAGTGTGGTGAAGAGCGGGTACTTGTGGAAGAAGGGCTTGTGGTGGAAGACATTGAAAAACTGCTGGTTCGTGCTGCACTCGCCGCACCTCACGTACTACAAGACGTCTGCCGAGTACCAGCTCCTGCGGCTGCTAGACCTGAACGAGGTGCATTCTGTGACACCGGTGATGCTGAAGAAACACTGTAACATGTTCAGGCTCATGCTGCCGAGCCGCATGCTCTATCTGCAAGCAGACTCGGGGGAGCAGGTGGTTGCATGGGTGCATGCACTGAATGGCATGTGCGAGCAGCTGCAGCTGACAGCAAGTATCACACCGGCACCGACACCACCGTTTGTCTCATTCTGGAAGCCGATGGGGAAAGAGGAACCACTGGATGACAGCAAGCGAACGAGTGAGCAGATAGAAGACGACGGGGGTGGAAATGATCAAGGACACCTACCTAACAAAGAAGAGGTCCTGAAAGGATTGATGCGACGCAGAGGCGGAGGTTTGGAAATAATGGCAAACGACACGGTGCACAATTTTCTACTTCTAACACTGGTGCCCGGATAAGTGCGGCCGTCTCGAAGTTGAAGAATGCTTGAACTTCAACGACCCATGCCTCGAATCTTTGAGCAGTTACACCTATCATCTGGGACACGATGATCTCGTTGCCTTCGGTGCAGCACAATCTTACGATATGGGACAAGAGGCCTTCCAGAGTTATGCTAAACTGGTATTGAAGGACAACACGCCGTTTGTCTGGGGATCAAGTGGACCTCGGGTGGACCTCTTGGCGATTCACTGGTCTGGAGGATATGGGAACGCAAGCAATATGGTTGTTGTGCCAGCAGCACCTTGAGCAAAAGTGGATGACAACTAGCAACGACCATCTATGACATAACCGACCAACCTCTGGTTCGAGGGGGAGTTTGGATGGATATGATGTTGCTCCAAAGGTTGGACTGAGTCCGTCAAGACTATAAACTGAATATCGTCCAGTGAAGTCCATCACAACTATGACAACTAGCAATCATCTACGACATGACCGACCGACCGACCTCCAGTTTGAGGGGGAGATTTAGATATGATGTTGCCCTGAATGTCAGAATGAGTCCGTCATGACTATAAACTGAATATCATACAATAGAGTCCATCACGACTATAAACTGATAAACACGACCCGAGTCTGTCACGACTATAAACTGATGAACATAAGCCGAGTCCATCATGACTATAAACTGAAGAACTTTCGGATTGAGTCCATCACGACTATAAACTGATGAACATAAGCCGAGTCCATCATGACTATAAACTGAAGAACTCGACTCGAGTCCGTCAAGACTATAAACTGAGTACATACAACTGAGTCCGTCATGACTATAAACTGATGAAATAAACTGGAGTCCTCTATGACTTTAAACTAGACCGGAGTCCGCTATGACTTTAAACCGGACCGGAGTCCACTATGACTTTAAACTGGACCAGAGTCCCCTATGACTTTAAACTGGACAGGAGTCCTGTATGACTTTAAATTAGACCGGAGTCCGCTATGACTTTAAACTGGACTGGAGTCTGCTATGACTTCAAACTGGACCAGAGTCCCCTAGGGAAATGCACGGGTCAGGCCAACCCACACGGGTCACCAGGTCGGGTGTCCTTGGGTGTGGGTGCGGGTCAAGCCGCGAGCACCCATGACCCGGGCCCAACCCGGGGCATCAACTCCGACACGAACGTGACGAACGCGTACGTGCACGCGCCGACACGAACGCGACGCCCCGAATGCGACGAACGCGCCGTATGCGCACGCGACGCCACGAACGCAACATACACGATGTATGCGCACGCGCCGCGATGAACGCGACGTACGCAACGCCCGTTACGTGCATGCGCCGCTACATACGCAACGTACGTGACGTATTCGCACACACCGTGATGAACGCGACGTACACGACGTATGCGCACGTGACGTACGCAATGCCCGTACGTGCTCGCGCCGCCACGTACCCGACGTATGCGCACACGCCACCACAAACATGACGTACGCAACACCTGTATGCACATGCGCCACGACGTATGCGACGTATGCGCATGCGCCGTGACGAACGCGACATACGCGACGTATTGCGTGTGGGTGCGGCACGCACCCGAGACCCGTCGACCCGTGGGAAAAAACCCATGGGTTGATGGGTTCGGGTTTCCCATGGGTCGGGTGTGGGTCACCCACATTTGACCCGTGGGTGACCCGTGCCATTCCCTAGAGTCCCCTATGACTTTAAACTGGACCGGAGTCCCCTATGACTTTAAACTAGATTGGAGTCCTCTATGACTTTAAACTGGACTGGAGTCCCCTATGACTTTAAACTGGACCGGAGT
>QLPI01003549.1:0-16180 GCA_003314275.1 Chroogomphus rutilus | reverse complement strand
CCCGGAGGGTCTTACAGCAGTGTCTTCCAAGAAACTGAGTTCTTGAAGCGGTAGACAATGGCCATGAAAAGCATGCGTGTCAGAAGTCTGTGGCGAAAACCAACTAACGCCAAAGGCTATTTGATGGGAGGCAACGTTCGAGGACCCAATAGGTAGTTGGGAGAGCAACTGATCACCTTGGACCGCAAGATCGACGGTACCATTGGACTGGCGGCCGCAAACGGGTTGAACTTGGCCCGTTATTTTGGAGCGGGCATCCCCTGTCAAGTGTTCGGAGGAATCGGATGAAGCGGGTGAAGCCATTGATGCCGTTTCTTGGTCGTTTTCAAGTGACATCGGTGAAGTTGTCGCCGTTGTGTCAAGACCGTCTTCAGATGGCGCAGGTGAAGTCGTTAATGCCGATTCTTGATCGTCTTCGACGTCTTCACAATCGTCACTGGCGTCGAGGTGAGTAGCACCATCCTGTGTCCCGAGGGACTGCAACATAAAAAGTCAACTCAAGACAACTGGCAGAGACGCAAATCATACTATAACTTACCATGGCGTATGAGCGGATGACTTTTTCAACGGCAGTCAAGTAACGAGTAACGTCCGAGTTGTGACGTGATTGAAGAGTGGTCACAGCATGGGATGTCAATGCTTGTAACAAGTACGATGCCAACGCATTAGAGTTGGTGTCCAGCGCGAAGAGTTCGACGAGGTCGACGGAAGACGGTTTGTCGACGAGTCTGCGAAAAAGAACTTCACCAAATCCATTCGTCAACGCTGAAGAGTGGACCCAATGAGGGTCTAAGTTGGCAGTCTGAGGGGTGTGCCAGATGGAGCTCATGATAAAGCTAGATAAAACAGTGAGGAAGTGGGGAAGAGGTGATGGTGGTTAAGGGAAGAGCGTTGAAATGGTGGGGGGGGAAGTTTATTTAAAGTTTCCCCCCACCATGCTGGAGATTGTCGTTGTTTGTTCCTCAAAACAAACGCCCGGACAGATGAACTTTAGTATCTGGAAGTCGCTTTTGATCGGGATTTGCTATAATTGGCTAAACGACTGAAGCGCCGGGCAGATGAGAAGTTTTGGCTTCAGCCCAATATATTCGGACGATACTTCAGCCTTTATAGCGTCAGCCATGCATAGTAAGCTGTTGATAAGTGATACGCTCTCGTTCTTGAAAAAAGGCCAAAGCCTGCAGCAGCACGCTTTCATTGACGATGAGCAAGTGGGTGAGACAAAAGGCTGATCAACTCACAAAACAGACAGGAAAATACCGGCAAAGGGCGGCAAGTTTCCCCACGATTCTCACGCCAAGCCGTAAGAAGAGAATCGATGTCAAGTGAAGGTTCAACTGGTCTGACAGCGTTCGAGAAGGCCTTCTTCTAAATACACCTTCTAGATACCCTTCCCTCCCTCATGATTGCTGGGTCTTATCCAGTAAGTACGTTTGATGTATTTGACACCGTCAGGAAGGACAGGAGCAGCCTGACTCCAAACACGTAGTGTAGTTGAGAACGATAGTATAATATAATGGAAGTCGAAACAGTGACTTCTTTTGTGGCTCACTTGAGCTAAGCTGGCTCCGGTCTGCCCTTCTTGAACAAAGGAGGGGGTGGGGAGGTGAGTCTGTCCTACATCGGAAACCTTGTTCTTGAGTCGGGTCCGAAACTTCTGATTATCGTTGCGCCGTCTTTTTCTTCTTTTCCGTGTGCTGCAGCAAAATATGGAAGCTCACAATGGTGCAGACCATTTGGCACTGTACAGACTTATGTTTGTGCACGAGTAGAAATGAAGCAAAAGATATGTCATTAGGACCTGCAGCGCGCTCATAACTCTTAGCAGTGTATATTTGCACCTTGAATATATAGCTCAGTTTAGCTCAAAAATGATTCACAAAATTATCCAAATAATCACACATATTGTGTTCATCATCTCCCATATCATACACTCATCAAAAACTTCATAAATATCATAATTGTTCCTAACTGTGTGTTTGCTTATTGCTCATGTAGTGGTATTTTGGAACCTGTCAAGATTGTAGTGTTAAATTAATAACACTCCTATCTCTATGTCCACAGAATTAACCAGTCTAAAAAAATACTGAACTTTGCTGCAGCACAGCTCCAGAAATAATCAATATTATACCTTGGTTATGGCCCTTTGTAATAACTGGACAAAATTAAGATGACTGGATTGTAATGTGTTTCTTAGCAGCAAAGACTAATGGTCTGAAAAGTCTGTATTAGGCTAACAGACACTATCAGGGTCCAAGTATTCCTAAAAGAAGTGAATGTGCTCAGAGGGTAGAGGAAATAAGTGGGTTGAGTTGAGATTCAAGTTAATTCACTCTGAGGTAAAGACAGGCAAATCTAGTGCTAGTGAGGCAACATGGGTCATGTGCATTGATAGGATAGAAGCAGATATATATTGTCACTTTTCAAGGTGGTATGTCTTCCTTTTATACTGTATTTACACTAGGGCAAGAACTTCTATCTATTAATGGACATTCAAGGTTGTAGAACATTATAGAAGGTTCCTGTCAGGCACCAAAAATGCCAAAAATGCGTGGGCCAAGTACTAGTGCAATAGTACCAACTTCACAGTGCCATAGCCTACCACCCTCAGACAGATGGGCAAACTGAGCAAGTGAACCAGGAATTGAAGCAGTACCTCTGCCTCTTCATTAATGAATGGCAGGATGGCTGGGACAACCTCCTGCCCTTAGCCAAGTTCCAATACAACAACCAAATCCATGCTTCAACCTGAGAGATGCTGTTCTTACTGGACATGGGCTGCCATCCACACATGGGATTTGAACTGTATCAACCCCTGTCTCACCTCAAGTCCATAAATGAGTTCAAGGGACAGATAGAAGGGGCACTCTCTGAGGCAAAGGCTGCCTTGGCAAAAGCAAAGAAGGACATGGCAACCTATTATAACTGCTGACACCAGCCGATGCCGAGGTTCATACTAGGAGACAAGGTATCACTCAATGCAAGTGACATTTACATGAACTGTCTGTCAAAGACATTGGCACATAGGTGGCTCAGCCTCTACCTCATCAAAGAGCAGGTCAAGACACATGCATACCACCTCTGACTCCTGAAGGGCCTAAGCCACCTCCACCCTGTCTTCCTGGTTGTAAAACTCACCCTAGTGCTAGCAGACCTGATCCCAGGCAGGCATCAACCACCCCTACCTCCACCTGGCTTATGTGATGATGAAGAACACTTTGAAGTCAAACAAGTACTCGATAGCTGAATGAGAGTGAATTGGTCGCAGTTCCTCTTCAAGTGAAAGGGTTATGGCTATGAAGAGAACTCTTGGGAAAATGAAACCAATGTACATGCTCCCAACCATGTTGCCAATTTCTATCACCTGCACCCTGGTGCCCCCTGCTGAATTTTCTCAATGGCTTTGGCACAACCAAGATACATGCTGAATAACTGTTATCACTGGCAGCTGCCATCAGTGGACATCAATTGTGGCTATCAGCTGCACCTTTGACAGTCACCAGTGATACCGGCACTCTAGCCCTACACCCAACTGATGCAAGGAATGATGCCTGATATGAATGGAGTGCCATGATGATGGTATATATATAACTATAGTTAGTAGGTGAAGGGTTCCTTAGAGTTTTCTCTTGATCTCTTTTATTCTCTAAAGACTATAAAAGAGGTAGTTAGTTTTTCTTATTTCCCTCAGTACTTTACAACAAGCAAATACTGAGGTAAGAAACATTATTATAGTTCACTTTTTTTTTAACTTGTTACTTACTTGTACACTTGTACAGACGTACAAGTAATTAATATATTACAGTACTTTGCAACAAGAAAATACTGAGAGACATACAGTTACATTTAATCCTTTAGGTTATTTGGCCCCTGTATCCCACATCCAGACCTTTTTTGCCCTTTGCTCCTTTTTTGACCATGACCACTACAGCTCTGACTGCCACCAACCTTCTCCCCTCCTCTGTTCCCAAACTCATGACAAGTGGCCTCAATTGGACAGCATTCTCAATGTGCTTCTAGGATGCTGTTGAAGCAAAAGGGTTGTGAGGGTATTTTGATAGCACAATTACCCAACCAGTGGTCAGCAAACCACCAGCTGCCAGTGAAGAAGATGCCCTTGCAAAATGGGTCAAGAAGGACTGTACTGCTAAAGCACTTCTCACTCACTGAATCTGTCAAGTACACATACCGAATGTCCGGTGACTCAGTACTGCTGACCGAGCAATCAATCCATGTCCATGCACATGTGATAAAACCACATACAAATCATTCGATCTGTCGGTCTTGGCTTGGCCCATCCACCATCCACATTCCACATTCCTATCCCTTATCTACTCCTTCCTCATTCATCATCCATTAACCCTACCTTGTCTGCTCCTTACTCCTTGACCCACCTTACCTTGGGACATTTTGTCCTTGTGTTATTCTCCCCCATGACCCCATTGTTTTATAATCGGTCACTCCCTACTGTCCCATCCTTGGCCACATTCCTATTATTCTATTTTCATTGTTCTATTCCCATTTACAATCTTCCATCCTATTTTTGATCATTGTGGACAATACTCCCACATGCTCTGCATACCTTATTGTCCCACATTCCTTATTCCACATGTCGCTTCTTAACCTATTGTCAAGCGTCGGTTACTGACGGACTTCAGTACTGCCGAGGTGTGTTGGCAAAAGGTTGGGTGGACTATGGCCAAGTCCTGCAGGCCAAGAGTAGTGGCATTGGCTTCAATGTACTCGTGCATTGTGCCCTACTTGCCGTGCGTGCCACTGTATTTGCAAAAAACAGATACTCGGGGGGATGCTGAGGATGCCGGCCCAAGTCGAGGACTTAACAGAAGAGAAGAAGGTAGAAGGGCCTAAGCCTAGTCGATACCCAGAATGAGGAAATATGTACATGCATGTCCTACTTATATAGGTTAAGAAGCGACATGTGGAACAAGGCATGTGGAACAATAAGGTATGCAGAGCATGTGGTTATTGTCCACAGCGAGTAAAATTAGAATAAGAAATGTAAGATGGGGATAAAACAATAAAGGACAGGATAATAGGACGTGCCCTAGAATAGGACAATAGGAAATGCCCGATTATAAAACAAGGCTATAACCGAGGATAACACAAGGGCAGGAAGTCCCGAGGTGAGGCGGACCGAGGGGTGAGGGCTAGGGAATAGCATGGGTTTGGCCAACCCGCACGGGTCACCAGGTCGGGTGCCCTTGGGTGCGGGTGCGGGTCAAGTGGAGAGCACCTGTGACCCGGCCCAACCCGGCGCGTCAATCATGTACGCGTGCATGTGCATGAGTACGACACCTAACCTGGCACTCGCTCCTGTTGTACGTGTGCGCGTATGACACACACGTGCATACGACACACATGCATGGCACACACATACGACACGCACGCGCCACATGGGCATACGACACACACGCGCCACACATGTATGACATGCACGTGCCAACACCAACGAGCCGTATGTGGATGTGTAGAACGCGTTCGTCTCGGCGTGTACATGTACAGTGCGTTTGTGCGTGTGCATACAACGCGTCCATATCGGTGCATTTGAGTTGGCGCATACATGTATGGCGCGTTTGAGTCAACGCGTATGCGTACGGTGCGTTCAAGTCGGCACGTATGCGTATGGCATGTTCAAGTCAGCACGTACGCGTATGGTGTGTTCGTGTCAGCACGTGCACATACTGCATGTTCGTGTTGGGGCGTACAGCGTGTTCATGTCGGCACGAACACGACGTATGATACGAACACGCCACAGGCATGTGGGTGCGCCATGCACCTGACACCCATCGACCCATGGGAAAAAACCCATGGGTTGATGGGTTCGGGTTTCCCATGGGTCGGGTGCGGGTCACCCACATTTGACCCGTGGGTGACCCGTGCCATTCCCTAGTGAGGGCGAGGAGTGTGCCTGGCAGATGAGTGCGACCGGTGTTCCGGGTGCCATGCGTGCGGTTGAAGGACATTGGGTGGTGGATGTAGGATGGTTGTTTGGTCAGTATTGCCGAGCGGACAGGCCTCGGTGCGTGGATGTGACACCTATATAAGTAGGACATGCATGTATATATACTTCCTCATTCTGGGTATCAACTAGGCTTAGGCCCCTTATCTTCCCTCCTCCTGTTAAGTCATCTACTCAGGCCAATATTCTTGGCATCCTCCCAGGTTCATCTTCCATCCCAAATTAGTAGCATGCACAGAGAGTAGGATGGAACGCATGAGTATGTTGAAGCTAAAGCCACTACTACTGGCCTGCAGGACTTGGCCACTCCCCATCTGATCCCTTGGCATTACCGAAGCTTGACAGAATCCCTGACTCCACCCTCATATGTATCCATAGCAAACCATGCTTGAAAGACTGATGAGACCTTATCATAAAAGAATACTTGTTGAAGGGTGCCTTTGCCCAAGCAGACCTGTGTACCCAGCTCATGGACTGGATAAAGGAAATGTCTATGAATTCCTTGATGGACTTTGTGTCAAAAGAGAAGAGTTTAGCCACTTTTGGTGTAGACATCAAAGTAAAAGATTACCGGTCAACTATCATCAAGTCCCTTTAACCTCACCTCTCTGCCTTCACATTTAACCTGCTGGCCAGCACCAGGCTATATAGCACTATGAAGATGATTGACCTGGATGAACTCATTACTTTAATCTCTGAAGAATATAAATGCTACACAGTGCAGTGATCCCGTCATTCTGGGCATACAAATGAAAAGGGCAATGATAAAGATGAAGCGATGTTTGTGTCAGTTTACTCAAGAGGAAAGAGGTCAGAGCACAAACCAAAAGGAGCTTGCTGGAACTGTGGCGACAAAGGGCACTTGTCAAGTCCACAATACTGGGCTCTGGTTCACCTGGCAATACCGACCAACCAACCCTTATCAATTAAACCCACACACCAGTGACAAGTCATTCCTCAGTAGTATATGGTCTTGGCTTGGTATATTTGGTACATTATCTGGATCACTCCTCTCAGCCCATCCCATCTATCCTTCACTATTCTCCCATTCCCCATCCCTTCCCCTATCTGTTTCCTTTTGGGCCATTTATTATTCACTTATTATTTGGTCATGGCCCTATTGTTTTATCTTTGGCCATTTTCTATTATTCTATTCTCACCCACTCTCTCATTATTTTATTCTCAGCCATATTTCATTATTTTATTCTTGCTTACTGTCAAGCTTCAGGAATGCTGAGGTGTCGGACAGGGACGGCCAAGTCCTACAGGCCAGGAGTAGTGGCTTTGGCTTCAACATACTCGTGTGTTATGCCCTACTCTTCCATGCGTACCACTGATTTGCAACAGACAGGGTACTTGGGAGGATGCCGATGATGCCAGCCCAAGTAGAGGACTTAACAGAGGAGGAGAAGGTAGAAGGGCCTAAGCCTAGTTGATATCCAGAATGAGGAAGTATGTACATGCATGCCCTACTTATATAGGTTTAAGAAGCGACATGTGGAATAAGGAATGTAGGACAATAAGGTATGCAGAGCATGTGGGTATTGTCCACAACAAGTAAAATTAGAATGAAGGAATGCAAACGGGGATAGAACAATAAAAGATAGAATAATAGAAATGTGGCCAAGGATAGGACAATAGGGAGTGACCGACTATAAAACAATAGGGCCATGGCCAAGGATAATACAAGGACAGGAAGTCCCAAGGTGAGGCGGATTGGAGAATGAGGAGTGGACATGGTAGGATTAATGGATGGTGATTGAGGTAAGGTGAATGAGAGATGGGGGCAAGGAATGTAGATGGTGGATGTGCCAAGCCAAAACCAGCATACTAAGTAATTTGCGCAGCTTGGACACATATTCTGATTTACTTAGTCAGCACTGCCGATTTACTAGATACTCAGTATGTGCACTTGACAATTACATTTCTTATTCTATTCTTGATCACTGTGGACAATACCTCTACATGATTCTTCATATCTTATTATTCTCCATTCCTTATACCACCCTGTTCCACATCTTGCTTCTTAACCTATATAATTAGTGAATGTATGTAGATAGTTCCTTACTCTGAATATCAACTTGGTTCACATTCTCTAGTCCTCCCTCTTTCCATCTGAAGTCCTTTACTCGGGCCGACACTCTCGGCACCCTTCCAGGTCCTTCTTCTGTTCAAATTAGTGGCATGCACAGAACAGCAGGGTGCAATGCACGAGTATGTTGAAGCCTAGCCACCCTGATCGGTCTGCAGGACTTGGCTGACTCCCATCCACACTATCGGCATTACCGAGACTTAATAGCACTACAGGAACAACTGTCCTAAACCTGCATGCATTACTAGAGATAAGAAAAATGACTCACAGATGAATAGCAGCACTGCTAATGCTGCCGTTGAATATGATCTTGAAATAGAAAGTGCCTTTTTGGCTGATGAGCTCTTGGAGTCTGACTCAGAGCTCCCAGAACTTGTGTTAGTTTCAGACTCTGACTCTGATATTGAAGTTATTGAGGACAGCAAGGAGGACTGGTTCTCTGAGATTGCTGACGATCCTGACAGTGAATATGAAATGGAAAATTCACCTGCAACTGATGAAAGTGATACTTTTTTGTTTGTCAGTGAGGACTTGAACCTCATTGGCACTGATCTGGAAGATGCACATGCTGTATGCATTGAGGTTGACAAAGCAACTGCAAACTCACCTTGTGTTGAAGTTTATGACTCAGGGTATACCTGGCACATAACATCCTGCAATGAAGTTCAAAACTTCATCAAAATTCCTCCCAAGGCATTCCAGGCTGTAAACAGACAGATTTTTAATACAGTAGGAACAGGAGAAATTGTTATTGACATACCAAATGGTGTCATGTCTCCAAACTCAAGCTCTCAGAAGTTTTATCCTCACCTGATATGGGTTACATGCTCGTGTCAGTCAGATGACTCGATAATGCTGGTTGTGCCATGACATTTGCAGATGGCAAATGTGTCATACATAGGCAAAATGGAGAGCAAGTTGGCACAATTCACAAATCTGGATGTGGCTTATACTGAGTCACTCATAAGTGAGGTATAGCAAATTCTGCAGCAGAGACACTCACTTTGGAACAACTCCACTGTCACCTAGGTCACATTTCACCTGAAGCAGCCAAAAGACTCATCACCAGAGGTTTTGTAATGGGGATCAAGCTAGATGGGTTATTTTTGGTGGACCCCTTTTTTTGTAAATACTGCATATATACAAAAGTGACTTGCAAATCTGGCCCCAAGATCAAAGAAGGCAAATATGCCTCCAATTTTGGTGATAAAGTACATAGCAACCTGTGAGGACCAGCCCCAGTTGCAACAAAAGCTGGAAAGTGTTGTTATATTACATTTACAGATGATATGACATGCTTGACTTACCTATATCTTCTGTGCATCAAAGATGAGGCCTTTGGCACCTACAAAGAATACTCTTCATGGTGCAAGACACAGCTCAATGTGAGTATTAAAACCCTACATTCAGGCTGAGGTAGAGAATACCTAGGGAAGGATTTTGAGCTTTACCTCAAGTCAACAAAAACTCACCGTGCATGACACACCTCAGCACAATGGTGTAGCTGAACAATACAACTGGACAATTGTAAAGTACATACGAGCACTCTTGCATGCAAGCAGTCTTCCAAGATCTCTGTAGGGGGAAGCTGCTTGACATGTAGTCTGGTTAATGAACAGAACACTCACCAGGGCTGTCAAAGATAAAACACCTTTTGAAGCTATGCTTGAAAAGAAACCCAACATATGGCATGTGCGTGAATGGGGAGAGAAAATTTGGGTCTGTATGGAGAGTGGAGACAAGCTTGGTGGATGTGTAACTGAGGGGCATTGGTTAGGTATCAATGATTGCAGCAAAGGTTGTTGAATTTACTAGCCTGACAAGCAAATGGTCACTGTGGAATGCAATGTCTACTTTGACCTGTCAGCTTCTTGTGTCAAGGGGGAGGATTGGCAGGTAGTCAAAACAAAAACTGACTTACCAGTCCCCAAACTGACTGTCACCTCTGCACCTCCAATTCCTGAAATAAATCCAACTGACTCCAAGAGTGAGACACCTGTAAAACAAATATGCAAGCCCAGTCAGTACATTCAGAACATTCTAGAAGGCCACAGCACCTCCAATCACCAATTATCTGACCCTGCTATTACTAAAGGAATCCAACTGTCCATCATCATTGAGAAAACTACTAAAGTTCTGGAGGGAGAGGGATTAGCTGACTGATGATGTTGATGGAACAAATGAATACTTACTAGTGGCTGAAACAAGTGAGGTTGAAGCTATAGAGCCCCGATCCTTGGCAGAAGCAAGATGCCATCCAGACTGGGAGCTATGGGAGAGCACTATACATAAAGAGTTAGCCATACTTAAGGAAGCTGGGACTTGGGAACTCACCAATCACCAAGAAACATGAACATCGTTGGCTCAAAATGGGTCTGTCATTCTAAAAAGGACACTGCAGGCAATATCACCTGCTACAAGGCCCACCTTGTTGCACAGGGCTTCTCCCAGGTACCTGGTATTGACTATTTTGACACATTTGTCCTCATCACAAAATCAGCCTCAATCAGAACTGTGCTTGCTCTGGCTGCTGCAAATGACATTGAACTACATCAGATTGATATCAAGGGTGCATACCTAAATGGAGAACTCACCACCAGTGAAACAATCTACATGGCTTAACCACCCAGCTACCATGCTCCAAATTCCTCCAGAAAAGTATGCCATCTGATAAAAACACTGTATAAATCAAGCAGTCAGGAAGGTATTAGTACCAGAAGCTGGTTGAAATAATGACTCACCACCTTCAGTTTGCTAGATGCGATGTCAACCAAGCAGTGTTCTTTCAATGCAATGGTCATGACCTTATGATTGTATTGGTCCATGTGGATGACTGCACTATTGCGGTGATGTCAATCCAACTTGTCGAAGACTTTAAGGCAAAGATCTCTGACCATGTTGCAATTACCAACCTGGGCAAGTTACACTGGTTATTAGGGATAGAAGTGAAAAGAAACCAAGATCAATGTACCATTCACCTTTCTCAAGAATCCTATATTGTTTTGATCCTTTGACGATTCAACTTGGATGAACTGAAACCCACATCAACTCCCATGCAACCTAGATTGCTGCTTTCTATGTCCCAGACCCCAAAAATAACAGCCAAGTGGGCCCAAATGTGTGACATGCCATATCGTGAGGCTGTTGGATCATTGATGTATGCCACCCTAGGGATATGACCAGATATAGCAATGCCATCCAAATGCTGTCCTGCTACTCAATGCAGTTTGGACCAATGCACTGGAAGGCTATACAAAGAGTTTTTTGTTATCTAAATGGTACAAACAAGCTTTGGTGGACTTACAGATGAGCCAAAATCAAATTAACAGGCTATTCTGATGCAGATGGTAGTATGGCCAAAGACCGACATGCAATATCAGAATATGCCTTTGTCATCAACAGTGGCACTGTGTCCTGGAGCACAAAATGTCAGAGAATGTTGTTTCACTTTCTACAATGGAAAGTGAATATGTAGCTGCTGCTCACACTGCCAAGGAGGCCCTTTGGCTCCGATCCCTTATCTAACAAGTTTTTGATGTGAAATTGTCACCTACAAAAATGTTTGGCGACAACCAATCCACCATCACACTTGCAAAAGAACATCAGTACCATGCCCAAACAAAGCAGATCGATATACTTCATCTGTTGGATTGTCGAAAAGGGGGCCATTTACCTGGTTTACTGTCCTGCCAAGGATATGGTTGTAGATACCCTTACCAAAGCCCTCCCTTCCATGAAAGTCAAGCATATCACCGTTGAGCTCAGGCTGACTGCAGTTTGAGGGGGAGTATATGGATGGCGATGGCTGGGCAGAACAAAGGCAAACTTGACACAAAGAAAATCCACATACTGATTGTCTTCCATAAATATATTGCACAGTGAATGATTTCCTTATTGTTTTTGATCTCTTTTGATCTCTAAAGACTATAAAAGAGGTAGTTAGTTTTTCTTATTTCTGTCAGTATTTTGCAACGAGCAAATACTGAGGTAAGAAACATTATTATAGTTCACTTTTAACTTGTTACTTACTTGTACACTTGTAGAGACGTACAGGTAAATAATATATTACAGTACTTTGCAACAAGAAAATACTGAGAGACGTACAGTTACATTTAATTCTTTAAGTGCTTGGTACTGATGCTCCCAGTCATTGCAATTGGTCAAGGCTGACCAAGTTGGCAGCTAGTTTAGAGATATGGAGGACATTTTAGAATGTGAGATTGCTATAGCCATTTGGAAATTTACTTTGAAGGCGACTGCTCTGCAACCAGTTATTGGAATATTATGAGCATCACCTATGGAGATGGATTCTGTGGTGGTTGATGGTATAAGGCATAAAGTATATGCACTCACAGAATATATGTGAGGAGGCTTCACAGTCAAGTAACACATTGGCTAACTGTTCTGACTGCTCAGTTCCAGTCATGTAGACTACTCTGATTTGTTGGTCACCTAAGTTTGTGAGGTTAGCTGTGCCACTCTTTTTGCCCTCCTCACCCTCTTCCAATTTTGGACACTTGCTAATCCAGTGACCTGTTTGATGACAGTATTGGCACTCATCTTTGGGTTTTGGCTTTCCACTTAGATTCCATCCACCCCATTGTTTGTGGCTTTGTGGCTTGCAAGCAGAGCAGTCTTACTAGACTTCTCTCTTGCACATTGGTTTGACTCAGCAATAAGTGTAGCACGAACAGTACTGGAGGTGAGTTCATCATCTTCAAGACTGAATGACTGAATTTTGATCATGTCCCAAGAGTGAGTTTATGGAAGTGAGAGTACAAGTGCTCGAGCAATATGAATATCTGGAAGAGACTTGCCTGTCTGAGGTCAAACATACTGGTGACATGATCTGCCATGGGTGTTGAGTCAATGTGCTTGTGAGTGTACAATAGGGTTCTATGGATGTGGAATACAGTAATAGATGTCCAGTCACAACACGCTTCTCGTTCCCGCACGGTCAGGCTCATCGATAGCCAGTCACTTGCATGCAGGAAAACCATCCTCTGCATTCTAGAACGACCATCTCATTCTTCCCAACATGGCCCCACTTCTTGGTAGCCAGCACATGTTCCATTTCACTTAAGAGTTGGTCTGGCTGCTTTACATGCACCATTCTGTCCTGCTGCTTTCTTATTACCATGTAGCCCTTATAGATACACAGAACACAGATTTTACCCTGTATCATATATATAATTCATACATAATATAAACCTGCCTGCTAGAAAGTGGCCTCAGAAAGTGGCCTCAGGTTGCAGTAGGGGTGTCAGAATTAGTCACATGACTGAGGGAGAGCTAGGAAAGGCAAGCGGATAGACGATACTAGTAATACCTTCGGCTAATTAGGCTCATCAAATTGCGGACCCGGACCGCCAAGCCCACAATATTGGAATTTAGAAGCACAGAACCCTCAAGAATGACAAGTAAAAGTGTATTGACCTTTGTCGTCAATACACGTTTACCTGTCATTCGAGTTCTGTGCTTCTGAATTTCATATATAGAGTGCATGCTGGCACCCTTTGTTCTCCTCCATTATATCTTGCCTCCCCCAAGTCGTTCCATCTCCTAATCCATACCCTGTGTTATTACTCTGCCGTCGAGTTCATTGTTATCATCCCGACCCTACTATTGTCAATCCCATTAAACACAAAGGTGCGATACGCCCTCCCTCGTGTATCCAGCTACTTATCTGTTAAATGACACAAGAAGCGACAATGACGGGTATAGGTCTTCGGAAACTTGCTCAGTGTTATACGGGGGAGGATCCATACACTGTCCATCCACCGTATATGTTCGCAACTCTCGTTGCCTATGCCATTCGAGGCTCCCCAGCCAGATCCCTCACCAGACAGGGAATCCTGGGGGCGCTCCAAGGTCACTTTGTCTATTTCTCCCACCCCAAACATCTTAACAATGCCCAGGTAAGTCTGTTTAATTACTTCTTTGTTCCAAAACACCGTTCAGTTTCCCAATTATTTTGCTTTGTCCTCACGATCGTCCCGAGCGTTGGGGCGCAGGCCTTGTCGGCTCGACACAGTCATTTTGATATCATATTCAAATCTCATTTTCCGTTTACGTTCTCATCCATTGTGTTCTCAGTCGAACCTGGACAACGCATTGAAAAACCGGAAGCGGTTTGTAAAAATCACCTACTGGCCTTATGTGCATCTATACTTCAGTTTTATTGACGATTATATTAATTCTCACATTTGCATACTCAGCCACCAAGATATGTGGTTGCTTCAGGTTTCAAGCCGCGAAAAAAGCCGTACTGGAGGTGTTCGGAGATGCGGTTGGAGAAACTGAGGAAAGACAAGTAGGCGCGTCTGGTAAGGAATCGAAGGTGACTGCGATAGTATAACTAACCAACTGTAGGAGACGTCCAAGTATTGCCGCGCACGCCCGATTATGGGCAAACGAGGGTGGCACCCAGGGATGATGACAACCCCGTCCACTCACCTGCCACCACCACCCCGCAAGAACATGGGCCATTGATCAATAATCGTATAATGTTGCCCGGAAACAGGGATCTATTCCCTGATCTACCCCCAGTCTCCCACCGGCACAACTTCACGAGTGATGCAATTCCTCCGCCTCCGCCAATTGACGGACGGTTTCGATACGAGGGTCTCTCCACCAGCGACCCTCAAAAAGTCAAACTATCGATGCTCAGCCACAGGGGTTACCCATCATAGGGAGAACATGTGGACACAGCAGTCAGTCCTGATTGTGAGGGATGGTGACAAGGATGATCTGATAATCTTATGCAGGAGGATCTATCGGGCTCTTATACCCAGGACCAGTCTCTTTTTTTGTCACCATCTCTCCCCAACTCGCCAGTCTTCCATTATCCTTCACAGATGGATCCGTGTGCTTATACAAGTCATTTGCCTTGAAATTCTAGCTTCCTTTCTATTTTCAGTCCTTTGTGCAGTACATTGTCTCCGCATGTATTAACACAGCCCATCCTATCCTATCAGAGGCAAAAAAATTACCCTCGGATATCATGTACTTTACATTGTTGTATATCTTGGTGCTATACGACCGTTCGGTCGGACGTTTTTATGAGGTCTGACGTTGACGGAGTCTATTCAATTGATCATATAAATTCTGGGGAAGATATTTACCATCTGGTATCAATGTACTTTATATTGTTGTATTTCTCGGTACTATGCAGCAGTTCGGTCGGACCTTGATGTAGTCTGACTTTCCCAGAATCTGTTCAATGGATCGCATATTCTATATCTCTGGCCCGAGCCGAGATTCTATGGTTCTTTGTTACAGACTCACGTAGCGTTTCCACAATAAGGATAACTTCCATCTTTCCTTGTTGTTTTTCATAGTGGATTGGAACTACAAGATATCAATAATTCCTCCGTTTCATGACTGAAAATGTCAATGTGAGCATTGTTGGAAAATAAAGGCATCAGTTTTGTTTTTGTAAATTGTCTTATATTTGCATACTCACTTCTCTATTGCGACGACATTCCACCCGATACGCACATTATTCGCGCAACATTTCCTTATCCCGCCGCATTTCTGCGTTTCCGTATGCGGCCGTATGTGTCCTCGTGGCCGTCGTTGGGCCGCGGTCATGGCCGTCGTTGCCGTTCTGTGCCCGTCGCCCGTACTGTCGAGGCATGTATGAGACTATTTCCTAGTATTCACATTCACACTTTGACTTTCTTTTTATAAGTATTTTATTTTACGTATTACACTCTCTTCAAGATGGGGGCCAAGTGTCAAATTGTTTCAGAAGTACACACGGACGCCGACAAGGAAGCCTTATTCACGGACCTGTTCTTTCCACCTCGTCCGCACCACCTCCCCAATTTACCCGAAGACTCTGACCCCTACCCTCTGCCGCTCAAATTCTCTGCACCTATGCTACATCAAGTTACCCGCCGAATCAACAAAGCCAGTCCTTTCACGGCCCCAGGAGAGGATGGCATCGTGGTCTGGAAAGAATGCGAGGCCCTCCTCACACCCCTGCTGCATGCCTGTCTCTCAGCAGTCCTCATTGCTGGATACTTCCCCAAAAGGTGGCGCTTCTGGAAGACCATTGTGCTCCGGAAACCAGGCAAACCCGACTACCTTATAGCCAAGGCCTA